>NC_061170.1:39037540-39075040 GCF_022113875.1 Hydra vulgaris | reverse complement strand
AAACTTTAAATTCAAAAATCAAACCCTGTTTTATCTTTTTTTTAATTAGGTAATGCTTAAGTATTGCTACTTCCTACTAGATGGCAACATGTGCGATTTAAAAATGATCGCGTTGATTCGCAATTGTTTTTTGAAAATATTGAATGCCATTGTAACATTTTTTTTTTAATTTCATAAATCGGGAAAGAAAGGGTTAAGCAATTTTTATTTAAAACAAGGCCTGAAGTATATATGAAGGTCTGATAGAGGTATATTTTGTATTAGGGAGTAATGGTTTTAGACTAAATGTGTAGTAAAGATGAAATACAATAAAAAATTTAAAGCATATTATTACATGTTTATAGTGGTTTTTCCTGACATCATCTAATTTTTTTAATTATATTCTCTAGGTCAAATTAACTCAAGTTATTTTGAGCTAAGCATATATAATGTGAACTGATGGCTGACATACAATACACAGAAACATGATGGCTTACATAAATGATGGCAAACATACTTGATGGAAAAAATAGATGATGGTGGACATATACTGGCAGACAAACATTCTGGATACACTTCAACATAAACGAACAATACTTAAACATCAACCTCAACATATGTAATAAGTACTAATATAATTACTAATGGTAAACATACAATGCAAAAAAACAAAATGGCAGACCTACATGATATACAAAAACATGATGCCAGACCTACATGATGCACAGAAACAAGATGGCAGACATGATTGCAAAAATATGATGGCATAAGTACATAATAGCAGACAAACATGATAAACTTTATATGTAAAATGTAGAAACTTTAATATAAATAAACTTTATACTTTTGCATGAACAAAAAACAGACTTTTAACTTTAACATAAAATGACAATTCATTTAGCAACAAAACCTTACAAAATTTTTAACTTAAAAAAATGCTTTTAACTTTAATAAAAAGCTATTTTAACTTCAGCATGACAATTGTACAAATAATCAATCCACAAAAGCTTTACGTTATGATATGTTTATATCTTATTCAAAAAACTGTTTTATGCTTTTTTTCAAATGTTTTTTTGTGTTACATATGGTTATTATTATTATTTTTTTTCATATCACAGCCTGCTGGAATTCATTTAAACCCAGAAGATCCCAGGTGGATTGGAGCTTGGTGGATTGGGCATTTGTTTGGTGGAATTCTTATTTTCATATCTTCATGGGCATTATTAGCCTACCCACAATCAATGCCTGGTGCAAAAGAAATTCGTGCGCAAGCCATACGAGATGGATCGATAAGACCAGAGGATAAAAAGCTTCAAGGCAAATTAGCTGACATGATCCCTGCAACAATGAATTTACTGAAAAATTCTACATTTATGTTTAATACTTTGGCCTTAACTTGTGGTACAATAATAGCTACTGGTCTTGGCCCATTTGTAGTTAAGTATCTTCAAGCTCAGTTTGGGGTTTCCACCATGCATGCTGGCGTTGCTTCAGGTATTACATTAATACCTGGTACAGCTGGTGGTATATTTATTGGAAGCTATTTAATGCGGCAATTTCATGGCAAAGATACTTGTGAGGGAGCTTCAAGATATTGTTTTTTTTTCCAAGTAATTGCTGTTTTGTCAGTGGCGTCCTTTCTTATACCGGGATGCAGATCTCCCATAGTAGCTGGAGTACATAAACCATATTTCAATCAGTAATTTTTTTTATATATATTGTAAAACACATTATACAGACATTTAATGGAAAAATTAAAGCTGACTCAACAATATATACATACATTGGTATTTAATTAAGTAATAGTATACATATATATATTGGACATCAAATATTTATAAAATTACATGAACTAACGTTCATGTAATTTTATAATATTTTATAAATTTTAACCAATACATACAATATGAAAGTTAGCTAACACATCAGTCACACAACCAGTCACACAATGCATTATCTTACCAACACATTAAAATATATTTAGAAGTTCATACATGTATTAGTATAACATTCGTCCATTTCCAAATTATTTTTGTTTAATTATGCATGAATAGGAGGAATTATCAAAGATAAATATCATGCAAGGTTTGAGGTTTCCATCATTAAGTCAGCATTGCGAACATTATCAGAAACTATAATCTATACCATCAAAAGTAGACATATCTCTTGTCATCCATGAGTTGACATGATGCAGTTTAATTCCAATAATTTAAACTAGATTATTTAAATTTTTTGTTCAGCCTAATTCTGATTTTGTTGCATATAGTTCTTTCTGGCTCTTCAAATAATTAAAGTGATTTGCATATATGGTCATATATAATTGTCCAAGTTATTAATTCAGAATCAAATTTTGTCACATATGTGAAACACTTGTATAAAGAACTACAATATTTTAATTCTTATAAGTTTTTCTACTCTAAAATAAACATAATCATAATAATCAAAACATAAAAACATAATCTAAAATAATCAAAACACAACATTCTCTGCAGCCATAATACAAACAGAATATACTATAATACAAACAAGGTTTTTCATGTATCTTCTTCTATAAGTCGTAATGGTCGACGAATTGCTCTTGAGGATCAACGTGTGTCTTTTCCAGGTGTTATTAATAACAATGGATTGATCGGACAAGCATCATTGACAAGATTTTCAGCTGGCGGAGGTTGATAAAGGGGAGGCAGGTTAGGAAAGTTTTCAGGATTGGTATTGGTAAGTCCATATTTCTCAGGTGTTAATGGTTTATAGGGGTAAGAAGGTTTATTAAAAGCATTCTCTGGTGAAGATTTAATATTATTAAAGGCATTCTCTGGTGAAGGTTCAATATGGTTTGTTTGATCAATGATCGGAGCAGAACTTGTTGGAGCTAAGTGTCTTAGGGAAACTGTGGTTTCTCTTCCATCTGGATACTTTACGTGAGCATATTGAGGATTAGCATCTGTGAGTTGCACTTCGTCTACCAGTGGTTCATACTTATTATTACGTAAATGTCTTTTCATTAGTATTGGTCCAGGATGACTTAACCATGAAGGTAAAGTGCATCCAGAGGCTGTTTTACGAAGGTGCTTAAACATTCTTTCATGAGGGTGTCTCCATTGTTTTAGTATTTACTAAGGATCTTATAGAATGGAGAACGTCTGGCAATACTTTTTCCCAAGCTTTGATGGGTAAATTGTGTTGTCTAGTAGCAATCTCAATAGACTTCATTATAGTTCCATTATACTTTTCGGCTTGTCCATTCCCTTGTGGATTATATGCTGTAGTATGACTTGTCGCAATACCTTTTTCTAGTAAGTATTGTTTTAATTCTTTACTGATGAAGGCTGAACCTCTATCGGAATGGATGTAACTTGGCAAACCAAAAATCGAGAATACTTGTGACAAACACTTAATTACAGTCTGAGCTGAAATATCAGGGCACGGGATTGCAAAAGGAAAACGAGAATACTCATCAATTATGGTTAAAAAATACTTGTTATTAGTTTCCGAAGGAAGAGGTCCTTTAAAATCTAAGTTCAAACGTTCCAGTGGTTGTGTCGCCTTTATCAAATTAGATTTTAGTGGTTTGTAGTATCTAGGCTTACATTCACAACATAGTTTGCACTGATTAGTTATTCGTTTAACATCATCAATTGAGAAAGGTAAATTACGGTTTTTAATAAAAGCATAAAACCTAGTTACTCCAGGATGACAGAGTGATTGATGAAGCTGAATTAAGTTTTTAGTGTTTATTGCTGAGCAATGTATTCTAGAAAATGTGTCAGCTGGAATATTTAGTTTCCCTTCCCTGTAAACAATGTCATAATTATAGCACGATAGTTCAATTTTCCATCGATAAATTTTATCATTTTTAATCTTTGATTTATGTTGCTTTTCGAAGATATAGGATACAGGTTGCTGATCAGTAATAATTTTAAAATGGCGTCCAGTAAGGTAGTGTTTCCTGACTGCTTCTATTATTGCGCAAGCTTCTTTCTCAATAGAGGGATGTTTGAGTTCAGATTTTTGAAGTAATCTTGAAAAGAAAGCTACAGGGCAGCCATTTTGATTAAGAACTGCAGCTATAGCAATGTCAGATGCGTCCGTTTTTACTTCAAATGGAACATTTTCGTCCACATAATCTGTCACAGCATTTGCAATGTCTTGTTTAAGTTGATTGAAATCATTTACACACTGATGATCTAATGGGTACTTGGTGTTTTTGGTAAGAGAAGCTATCTTATCGGAAAAGTTTGGAATCCATTTAGAGTAGTATGAGAATAGTCCGATGATACGCTTCATGGATTTAGCATCATGAGGAGGAGGCATTTCTTTCATAGGTTGAAGACGACTGGGATCTGGTTTGAGTTTTCCTTCTTCTATAAGATAACCAAGAATGCAAATTTTATCTTGGGAAAAGCTACATTTATCATGATTATAAGTAAGATTTATATTTTTAGCTGACTTCAGAAATTTTTCCAGATTAAGATCATGCTCCTCTTGGGTTTTACCACATATTGTCACATTATCTAGATAAGCATAAGTATCTAAAAGTCCTTCTTTTTCTATAAATTCGTTTATGGTACGTTGAAAACAAGCAACCCCATTTTTAATTCCAAAAGGCATTCGCTTAAATTGGAACAACCTCCCTTTTGCTTCAAAAGCTGTAAATTTTCTATCATTTTTGGTAATTGGAATTTGATGGTAGGCTGATTTCAAATCAACTGTACTAAATATTTTGTATTGAGCAATTTTGTTTACTAGATCATCAATCCTTGGTAATGGGTAAGCGTCTAGTTGAGTATACTTATTTATTGTTTGACTGTAGTCAATAACTAATCTTTTCTTAGAGCGTTCTCCTTTAGTTACAACTACCTGAGCTCTCCAGGGAGAATTTGAATGTTCGATAATGTCCTCTTTAAGCATACGTTGTACTTCCATTTCAATGAATAATTGGTCTTCTTTGCTATATCGACAAGATTTTGAAGCTATTGGTTTACAGTTAGGCGATAAATTGCCAAATAAACTAGGGGGAGATACATTCAACTTCGACAAACCACAAATTAATAGTGGGGGTCTTTTTCCTTCAAACTTAAGGGTTACAGCTTTGTGTTGTTTTTGAAAATCGAGACCCAGAATAACATCCATGCATAACTCATTTAAGATGTTAAGTTTTACTAGTTTATAATGCTTATTTTTTATTGAAATATTGACAAAAACTACTCCACAAACTGTACTAGATAAAGATGATAAAGCCATAGATACCTGTTTTTGGTTTTGTCTATGAACTGTTAGGTTTAGTTTTTGTACCAATCGAGGGTGAATAAAACTATCAGTGCTACCACTGTCAATGAGAGCATTTACGAATGAACCATTAACCAACATGCCAATTGTTGATTTAGTCAAAGGTGAAATGGAAGCAGAAATGTTCTTTAAATTAGTTTTATGTTCAGAGTAGTCTAGTCAAGTGAGTGAAGGATTGTATGAGTTTAAAGGTTGATCAACAAGATTCATCCCTGCTGTTGTAAGTTTAGAAGATTTACATAACTTGGCAAAATGACCAACTTTCTCACATTTAAAACAAATCAACTCTCTAGCTGGACAGACAGCTTTAGCATGTCTTTGATTCCCACAGTTCCAGCAATTTGAAACAGAATTTGAGTTAAATTGCTTTGGCTTTTTTGTTATTGCAGCTACTGTTGTATCTGATGTATTATACTGGAGGTAATTTTCAGCATTTTTCTGCGCTGATTCCAAGGTTCTAGCTTTTGAAAATATTTCATCCAGACTTATTGTACTGTTTTCTAGTAGTCACTGTCTGACAACCTGTGAATTTATCCCTGTTATAAATGCATCTCTAATATATTCATCGCGATATTCAATAGCAGACACCTGTTTAAAGTTACATTCTTTTGCTAAAACTTTAAGAGCGTGTAAATACTCATCAAAACTTTCTCCTGGCTGTTGCTTACGAGTTGCCAAGAGGTGTCGTGCATAAACCTCATTTGATGGTTTGATGTACACAGATTGTAAAGCTTGTATTGCTGCTTCATAATTTGGACATTCACTTATTATTTCATAAACATCGGGCCCAACAAAATTTTTTTTTAAGTCAGGATTTTTAACTTATTGAGTTCTTGAGGGAGTTCATCAAGATAATATTCAAATGTTCTGAGCCATTGTTTAAATAATTTTGTTGCCGAAGGTGAGTTCGGTAATGTATCCAAACGAGAAGGTCTTAGAGCTCTATCCATATTTGTGTTAATAAGAGTAGAAAATTGAAACACTTGTATAAAGAACTACAATATTTTAATTCTTATAAGTTTTTCTACTCTAAAATAAACATAATCATAATAATCAAAACATAAAAACATAATCTAAAATAATCAAAACACAACAATATGATTTGTCAAATTTTTACAAAAAATAATTTATACTCTTTTATTTGGTTTTGCTTTATTTTTTCATCTTTTTTATTAGATCTACATTAAATTTGATATCAGACTGTAACCACCAATGCAAGTGTAGTGATTTAAGTTACAACCCAGTTTGTGGTGTAGACAACCTTACTTACTTTTCACCATGTCATATGGGATGTCTAAAGATTTTAGAAGATGAATCTGTAAGTTTTGAATTAAAATTTTTTTTTTAATATTTTAAACTTTTAAATTTTGCTGCTTACTAAATACAATTTTAATTTTTTTAAATGCAGAAATATAGTGAATGTTCCTGTATTAATCAAACATCAACAGAGAGACTAGTGGTCAACACTTCAGGTGAAATAGATCAATTACCAACACAAATAATGGCTTATGTTGGTGAATGCGATAGAGGGTGCAAGAACATGGTGCCATTTTTGTGTGGTATAGTCCTGATGTTAGTGCTAAACTTTGTTAATGCAGTCCCGAATAAGATGGTTGTCATGAGGTGAGCAAATAAAAATCATTTTTATCATTTATGCTAAACACCACATTATATTATACACCAGTTTTGTAGCAATTTTTTGTTCCCTTTTTTACTTAACTTTGTTTTAAGCCTAAAACATTTTTTCAGATGTGTGCCTGACAATGAAAGAGCTTATGCTTTGGGTGTTCAATGGATTTTCTTAACTCTGCTTGGAGCAATTCCTGGTCCACTTTTATTTGGAATTTTTATTGATAAATCATGTAATATGTGGGAAACAAATTGTAGCAAGGCTGGTAATTGTATTTTGTACGATAATGTTACACTTAGTTACCAGCTTACATTAGGAATATTTATATTACAAGGTAGGTTTAAAAAGAATAAATATTGCAGCATTTTGCTGAAAGTTGTGATAAAATATATAAAAACGATATATATATATATATATATATATATATATATATATATATATATATATATATATATATATATATATATATATAATAATAATAATATAAACTATTGGTTACTGATACGTTAACCATTATTTATAACTTTTTCCTTATTTCATATTAATATTGTATTATAATGTAATGAAAATGTAATTTGGCTGGATGCATTGGTTTGGATTTGGGATTTTATTTTTTATTTAAAATTTCAAAAAGAAAATAAATAAACAAAGAATATAAACAAAGAAATAAAATTACACAAATAATAATAATAACAGTTGGCGTAATAATAATAGTAACAATAATAGTAATAATAGTAACAATAATGTTAATAATAATTTTACTAATAATAATAACTAATAATGAATAACGTCAATTTTAGTATAATCTAAAATTATGTGTTCAATTATCAGTAAATAAAAATTATAACAAAAAAAATTGTTATAATAATAAAATTAATAAAAATGGTGACAAGATCTAAATTATAGTAGTTATAGCAGCAGTAAAAAATAATAATTATACTGATATTAGCAATGAAACCATAAACAAAAAATCACAAAGTTGCAATAAACAGCTTTACCATAAAATAAAAAATCAACAGCAGTAAAAATAAAAACACAAAACATTACTCCCTTAAATTACAACACATAGGACAAAATAAACCAATCATGCATTGAATAAGTTTTTCACTAATTATAATTACAGTACTTTTGACTGCAGAAATTCAAAAAATCCTCAATAAAGAAACTGATTTTGATAATCTACGAATTTGAGGTTTTGCTTCTTTTTTCCAGAGCTGCCCAGTCACAAGCAACAACAACATGCAACAAACAATTTGTAACTGTTTGATTTTCTCATTAGGGTTATCTAATCACAATTGTTTTCACTCATTTTTGGAAAAATGCTTGAAACCAGTTGAAAGAAGACAAAAACCAACAATTTTAGTTTTCAGCGCCTTTCATGTAAAACTTTTTTTTTTTTTAATATTTATTTACAAGATTTGTTTTTTAAAAAAGAACAATATGTTCATGATATGGTCATAAAAAGTATTTTTTTTTTTGAACTTTTTTCAATATTTGATAGAGAATTTGACCAAGAGAGTGTAACCAAAAAGGTTATTTGATTTTTTTAATTTTACTTTTTTTTATCAATGAGTTTTTTGAAGTCATTGAGTTGAGTTGATTTGAGTTGGTTGTACCATTCTCAATGCTTTTAAGTGATGGCTCATAGAATCAGATTAGTTTTTTTCTTTTTGTTGTTGTGATGCCATAAGCTGAATATTGGAGTACTGTACAAAGTATTTGTTAAAGATATTTATATGCTTGAAGTAAATCTAGTTGGCTGTGACCCATTTTTAGTACAAACCTGTACTTATTTCTTTTATCCACCAAAATTTTAATGTTAAGATTCTTGTTTCAAAATTAAAACACATGGTGTAACTGTTGACTTATGCAACCTAGTGTTTGTGTCTGGATGACTCATGCAATCTAGTATTTGTGATTATTGAATTAAGCAACCTAGTATTTGTGACTGTTTACTTATGCAGTATTTTATTTTTGTTTGAATGGTTACCAACTATTGATAAAATTTGGTTTTTTATCATTGACTTCTGCCTAACCTACTCACAATTAACTGTTGAGTTTCATTGTTGCTGTTGATGCTATGTTGGTATTTTGTTACTGTTGATGCTGATGTTGGTATTTTGCTATTGCTGTTGCTATTTTGCTAAAATAGCAACAGCAGTAGCAAAAAATTTCCCAAACTTTTGTTAACAACTGAAGTTGATTATCAGAATAAGAAACATTAAGTTGATTATCAGAAATATTTACTGATAAAAATTAACAGCAAAAATTTAATGTGCGAGCAATGATGCGGAATTTAAATAATCAAATATATATGAATATAAGAAAGTTTGAAAATCTATAGGGGTGATCTTTTTCAAAAAGTAAACAAAACCAATGACATTTTACATTTAAATCAAAGTTCACCTATTTGAACAGAAAACTAGGGATAACAAAATATCATAACCCTAATGAATATATCAAATGTTTAAGAATTGTTTACTTTAAACATCTAGCTACTTATATGAGAACAGGTGGTTTTTATTATAATTGTTTTATTTTTAATTATAATTGTTATATTTTTTTATTATGATTGTTATATTTTTAATTATAATTGTTATATTTTTAATTATAATTTTTATGTTTTTAATTATAATCGTTATATTTTTAATTGTAATTGTTATATTTTTAATTATAATTGTTATATTTTTTATTATAATTGTTATATTTTTTTATTATAATTGTTATATTTTTTTATTATAATTGCTATATTTTTTTATTATAATTGTTTTATTTTTTTTATAATTGTAATATTTTTAGTTATATTTTTTGATGTTACTTATTATTTTTTTTAAATAATATTAAATAAATAGTTTTTTCTATATATATTTTCTAATTTTTTTATTTATTGTTATTATTTCATTTGTTCATTTATTATATTGTTAGCATATACGAAAATTTGTTTTATTGGTGGTCAAAATATGAATATCTTTTTGTTCATTGACTCCTCCATAATTTACAAAACATTTTGCAATATCCTTATTTTGCAATATTAAACCATGCAAACGTTTTTCATATCATTCTTGTCTCAACCACCCCACAAATAGATTTACATTAAAGCTTATACATAAGCAAGACAGAAGTCGAAGGTGAGAAGGTGTGAAGCCACATTACGTCTGACAAATATATAAGTGTAAAGGATGTAACTATGAGTGTCACTTTTGTTTATTTAAAGTATTTATTATTATTAAATGTTCAATAAATTGAGTCAAAGAAAAAAACCTTAATATGATTTTACAGTTTTAGCAGCAGTGTTTTACTTCCTTTCGTGGAAAACAATAAAACCTCCTTCCCTTGAGAATAGGCCTTTTAAAGACTCCGAAGAGTGTTGCGTTAATCCAAGTAATATATCTATTGATAATTCAAAAATAATTTTAAACAGCTCTGCAAAGAAAGATTACATTCCAAAAATATCTCTTCTTCATGCTACTTGACAATATTTGTCAATGAGAATTTATTTATTATTGTAAATTTATTGGTCTTTTTTTATTTTTTACTTTTACATATTTTTTAATAATTGATTTTTGTATTAATTTTTTTTGACTATAGTCTCAAATCGTTCAAATTTTTTAACTTAATATGCAAATTTGCTAACTCTCGTATAAGAGCATAATAAAGTGTTCAAATTTTTTTAATTTATTAATTTTGAAATGTTTAAGGTTACCATTTTGAACCTAGCAAGTTTTTTAGTAAATACAGTGAAAAGGTATTACAAAGTCATTATCTGAATAGGAACTTATATTATTTGTAAAAAATTATTTTCTTTAAAAAGTTATTTTTATTAAAAATTGTTGGCCAATTTGTATATAAAAGTACATTAATAATTTTGAACATTTTGAACTATTTTTTCCTCCTTTAAAAAAAAATTTATTTATTTGAATATTTATTATGCATATTGTATATTATATATATATATATATATATATATATATATATATATATATATATATATATATATATATATATATATATATATATATATATATATATATATATATATATATATATATATATATATATATATATGTATATATATATGTATATATATATATGTATATATATATGTATATATATATATATATATATATATATATATATATTTTTGTTTTATATGTATATTTTATATCTGGTGTAAACACATTTTTATAATAAATCACTTCTCAATTTTTAAAAAAATTTTTAAAAAGCTTTAATTTAAATTTTTTTTTATGGAAAAAGTATTTTAAAAACTTTTAGTTTTTTTTTTTTCAAACCCTTTATTAACTTCTATATGTTTATTAATTTAAATTTGTTTAGTCAAAAGTTATGTGACTTTTGACTGTAAATTTGTTTAGTCAAAGTTACGTGACAAATAACTAAAATCATTAAGTGGATTAAATGAAATAAGAATGCATTGAATTACGCTGCGTATAGCAAGTCCTCTAGGATATAAATTATTCAAAAATGTGCAGCGTGTTTAAGTCATACATAGCTAATAGCATACACCGTTTTTGAAGAATATAAAAGGTGAATCACAGTATATGTGGTGTACAAAACCTTTGGTGTACACTGATAACTAGATGCCGAATTATGCTTAGGCTAGAATTATCAAGGTTTTATATTTAGGTATTATAACTAGTTTAGCTCTTCACTTTTCTACGTAAAAACAGAGATAATGGCAACTCTAACTTAGGCACAAATACTTACACACATAAGCCTGTGTTGATGCCAAAGTAAAAGAAAATATTTTTTTTAACGCGTTTTCCTAATGATATGTTTTAAACTAACTGATATAGTTTCACTGATAAAAAAATTGTTGAAAAGCAATAGCAATTGAAGACTATTAAATGTTTCTAAGCACATCGTTAGAATAAAATTCGTAATATTTTTTGAGTTACTATAATTAATCATTTAAATTAAATAAAAACGCATTATGATATTTAAAAATTGATAGGACTTAGTATCTTTGCTTATGATATTGTTTATTATTATATAGTAAAATAATTTTTCGGCAATAAACTTAAAATTTGGTACCTCGGAACTAATTTGTGCTTTTGAACACGTTACTTTAGAAACAACACAGCTTTGGAAACAAAAACACGTAAAACAAAGTGTTAAAAATTTATGTCGATAAACCGTTAAAACGATCGTACTACCAAATATGCTAAGGAAAAAAAAAAACTTCTAAAAACTAAAACAATTTTTTTGGATGAAGAGAAGAAAAATATCCTGATTACTAGTGCTTAATTCGTAAATAATCTCATATTTTAGTTAAAATGTGAGGTAAAGGACACCACAATTATTTTGTTCGTAAACATTAAGTTCTTAACTTTTTTCAGTGTTTTTTATAAAACAGTTCTAATAGTTTGAAGTAGTTATAAAAATACAAAGTAGATGTTTTAAAATAAAAATACAAAAGAGATGTTTTAAAATAAAAATACAAAGTAGATGTTTTAAAATAATAAATATTTTACAAATATTTTATTTGTAAAATATTTACTTTGTATATTAAAATGGTACCTCGGAAGTATTATATTAAAAAAAATATATATTTTCTTTGAAATAACATTAGTTTGATAAATGGTTTCTATCATAGTGAGAAGTGAGCTACAGACTAACTGCTAGTATTGGTAGTAGTAAGTTATATAAGTTTAATACTTATAGTATTGGACAAAACAAGTGCAACAAAATAATGCTAATTTAGTTTCTTTATATAAAAGTGCTTCATTTTTTCAATTTAAAGAAATAAATATGTAACTGTTTAGAGACAACGTTCTTCAAATTTTATTCATCACAATGTTCATTATTTGTACACAAAAATTAATAAATTAATCAAAAGTATTTTAAAAAAGTTGATTTCCTTCTGGACAAAACAAGTGCAATTCCACAAAATGTTGAGCAAGCTGTATTTCGAAATCAATATTTTGTGGCGAATCCTTTGTTGTCGATCACAGCCTTGCATCTTCGAGGCATAGATTCGATCAGGTGATCAATGAAACTTTGTGGAATCACTGACCAGGCCTTTTGGATTTGTTCAAACAGTTGATTCTTATTACGAACACCTTCACGATTAATTCTGCGGTTGACGATCTCCCACAGGTTCTCGATAGGGTTGAGATCCGGAGATTGAGGCAGCCAATCCATCACCGATAGGTGGTTATCTTAAAATCACTGCTTGACTACTTTTGCAGTGTGTTTCGGATCGTTGACTTGCTGAAAAACCCATTTTATTGGCATATTCCATTCAGCATGAGGTAATATAACATCTTTCAGAATATTTTTATACATGAAGCGGTCCATTATTCCATCGCTTCGATGTATTGGATCTAGGCAGTTAGCAGAAAAACCCTGACGGCGATAAAGAAATTTTAACTATTGATCTCAAATCTTAAACAATGAATGTAAAATTGTACTATTAAGCTTAATTTAAAATTGTACTGTTATCGACCACCTGACGGTCTGAGTGAGAATCTGAGCACGTTTTGAGTAAAATGTTATCAAAATAGGAAAAAAATAAATGTTATTACTGGCGATCTAAACATGAATTTTTTAAACTACGAGAATGACTGTAAAATAAAAAAAGTTTATGATTTTATATTTTAAATAGGAGCAATTCCCTTAATTAAATGTCCAACTAGAGTATCAGCAAAGTCAGCAACTCTCATTGATAACATTATCACAACTCATGTCTTCAATAACAATATACAAAAAGGTATATTGAAAGCAGATATAACTGATCATTTCCCAATATTTCTATTATTCAACCCAAATTCTGAAATTAAAACCAATACTAATAATAAAATAAGTAAACACATAT
The DNA here is from genome assembly GCF_022113875.1 of Hydra vulgaris. Taxonomy (NCBI): domain Eukaryota; kingdom Metazoa; phylum Cnidaria; class Hydrozoa; order Anthoathecata; family Hydridae; genus Hydra; species Hydra vulgaris. Next base: position 39,061,310 of record NC_061170.1, on the reverse strand, counting down.
ATAACATAAACAATATTGAACAGTTTAAAAAACAATTATCACTGCTTTATTGGAAGCATATAAATTTTAATGACGACGCAAATAAAATTTATGAAAATTTTTTTAAAACATTTTATTCTGTCTATGATGCCAATTTTCCCATCTGTGAAAAAACAATAAATCAAAAAAGTCTAAATGTTTCTTGGATAACTAAGGGTTTTAAAAAATCATCTAAGATCAAACAAAACCTATATATAAATTACTTAAAAACAAAAACATCTTTAAACGAAAAGTTATACAAAGATTACAAACATCTATTTGAAAAAATTCGTAAAAATTTAAAAAAGAATTACTACTCGAAATTAATTGAAAATGCTAAAAACGACTCTAAACGTACTTGGAAAATATTAAGAGAAATTGGTGGAAAACAAAAAACTTGCTCAGGTTCCCTACCGCAGGTGATTAGAGTGGATAACAAAGATATTTTTGAACCTAGATTTAGTTTGACAAGTTAGTTGAACCTAGATTGAGTTTAACAAATTCTTTATTGATATCGGTTCAAAACCAGCAAATAAAATTCCTAATACCCAAGTTGAGTTCAATAACTTTTTATCACCGATGGATGATTGCATTTGTTCAAACAATTTATTTTCTGAGCTATCATTTGAGAAGTTTCAAGTGTCGTTTAAATCTATTAAAAAAAACAAAGCCCCTGGAGCTGATGAAATAAATGGAAACATAGTCTTAGAATGCTTTGAACAATTAAAAGATATTCTCATTAAAGTTTTCAGAGCGTCAATACAACAAGGAGTTTTTCCTGATAAGTTAAAAATAGCTAAGATAATCCCAATATACAAAGAACGAGACAGAACTAATATATGTAACTACCGACCTATTTCTATTTTATCAACATTTTCAAAAGTCTTAGAAAAAATTATTTACAATAGATTATATACTTATTTTAAGGAGAAGAATTTTTTAAGGAGAAGAATTTTTTTATAAAAGAAAGAGAAGAATTTTTTAAGGAGAAGAATTTTTTTATAAAAATCAGTTTGGCTTTAAAAAAAAAAAGTTCTACTGAGCATGCAATCATTCAATTTGTCCGTGAAATCTCCAACTCTTTCAAAAATTCCCAATTCATTTTAGGTATTTTTTTGGATTTATCAAAAGCATTTGATACAGTAAATCATGACATTTTGATTCATAAACTTAAATATTATGGAGTGGATGATGTAATTTTGAAGTGGTTTAAAAGTTATTTAACAAACCGAAAACAATTCGTTTCTTTTAACGATCCTTATCAAAAAAATGTTTTAGATATTTCATGTGGTGTTCCGCAAGGATCAATTTTAGGGCCACTTCTTTTTTTAATATACATTAATGACTTGCATAAAGCTTCTAATCTTTTAAGTATTATGTTTGCGGATGATACAAATTTATTTTTATCTGATAACAATATTAATAAACTCTTCACTACTATGAATGAAGAACTCAAAATAATTTCTAGCTGGTTCAAATGCAATAAACTTACCCTAAATATTAAAAAAACAAAATGGATTCTTTTTCATTCGATAACTAAAAAACGTTATTGACCCCCAACTCTACCTGATATTTTTATTGACCATATTGAAATAAAAAGAGATTGCACCACAAAATTTTTAGTTGGTACTAAAGTTTCAAAAAATATTGGAATTCTTTATAAGGCCAGAATCTATATAAATAAAAAAGTTTTATCCCAACTTTATTATGCATTCATTCATAGCTATATGAATTATGCAAATATTGCTTGAGCAAGCACTGAAAAAAGTAAGTTACAATCTCTCTATCGCCGTCAGAAACATGCAATACGTGTAATTAATTTTGCTGATCGTTTTTCTCACTCTAAACATCTTTTTTCTGAAATGAGAATACTTAATATTTACGAGCTTAATATTTTTAATATTTTATGCTTTGTATATATATGTAAAAACAATCTTTCTCCTGCCGTTTTTAATGATTTAACTACTTTGAAACCTACCAATAAATACTCTCTAAGAAATAACAACCTTCTACATGAGCCTTTTTGCCAAACAAGTTTTAATCAATTTTGCATTGATTATCGTGCACCCCATCTTTGGAACAAAATTGTTTTGCCTAATTTTAATTTTGATCTACCTACTTCTTTGCATCTTTTTAAAGTTAAGCTGAAAAATCTTTTTCTCTCCCGTATTAAAATTTGACAATAATATTTATATTATGGAAATATTTATTAAACTTTATTATATATACTACAAAGTGATATATGTATGTATATTTTATTTTTATTTTGTTGTACTTATAGTTACTTTATAATATAACATTTTGTTTACACTAGTATAAGGTTCTGACGATAAGATCTAACTGATCTTCTTTCAGATACCTAGTTTTTCAAATGTTAGTAGTATTTGCTTACTTTATAATTTGTATTAATTTTTTATTTTCTCTTATTATATTGTATAAACGAACTAACAAATGTAAACTAAAAAAATTAAAAAAAAAAAAAAAAAAAAAGATTCTAGATGTTTCTTTTCGATGCTTCTGGAAGCTTCTGGATGCGTCTGGATGCTTCTGAATGTTTCTGGATTCTTCTGGATGCTTCCAGATGCTTCTTCTGGAAACTTCTGGAAGCTTCTGCATGTTTCTGGAAACATCTGGATACTTCCTTTAATTATTAAAAAACTTCCGTGACGTTGACACAGACCAGACTTAAGAAAATGAAACAAACCAAAAAAGTTGCACTTGTTTTGTCCCCTGCAAAATGGCACTTGTCAACGAAATTCTGCCTGTGTGCTGTCACCTGTCAGCTAATTGCTAATGTCATGGCATCCTATGGCTCCAGACTCCTGAACTGTTTGCTGTAGTAGTATAGTTCGTTTCGTTTTTAAGACATGTAAAATTAGGAGCACTTTTTAGCATTGTTCAATGTTAGTTGCAAATGTTTTGTCTAATACTCTATATAACTGAATACTACCGTTTTAAAGTAATTTTTAAGCTAATTAGTCAAGTTTTTACTTTATTTAGTCTTTTATTTCTTCAAAACTTTTTAGCTTTGGTTGTAATATATTGGAGAGATTGATTGAACTTTGAATATTGGGATTTTAAGATGACTTGTAAATAGCTACATTTCGTAACTTAGCAACTTATGACATTATTACAACAAAGTCGATAGCAATATTAACCACAGACAAAAAAATAAAAACTAGCAATATTAACCACAAGCAAAAAATAAAACCCTTTGATTTAAGGTGTATAAGCTTTTCAAATAACTGATTTTTAAATAACTGTTTTTTCAAATATGTCTTACAACAAAGTAATTGTTTTACAACAAAGTAAATGAACTCTAAGAACATACAAAAACTCTAACAACATAAAGAATTCTAAGAAACCATGACAATTGTTACCATGGTTGACACACAAATAATATGGTTTGTAAAAGGTGTAGCGTAACACAAAGCAAGTTTTAGTTTTGAAATTTTGAAAAGAAAACAATTTACCTGAGAAATGCTAAATTGAGACATTCTCCTTCATGTCTACTAACTCTGACATTTTCTTGCTTTGCAGTGTTGACATGCAACTTTCTTGAGTTTTCTTTGTTTTTCATTTTCTGTTTTCTTGAAACTTATAAACAGAAGGGTGAAAAATGTAGACCAGAAGTGTGAATAACTTTAAGTGGATTGAGCAGATTTGGTGGTTGAAATATTTATACAATTTTCGATATAAATTTTTGTTTATGTTCAGCGAAAATAAGCCTGTGTTTTGAAATTCTGCTGTAATTTGAAGACACGTAATACATTTACCAAATATAGAGAGTTTTGATTGGGGCTGAAAGAATTCATTTTTAAATAAATTGCTGCAAAGTGAGTAAGTGTAATATTCATCTAATACTTTAAGACAAACCTTTTTAACATGCAAATACAGACCAACAACTAGAGGCTGAAGAAAAAACAATGAATGAGTTGGTTGGCATATGAGCTCGACGTATTCAATATAAAGAAGATCAACTTGATATCTGACGTATTCAATACAGATAAGATCAACTTGATATCTGACGTTTGTGCTGTAACCATCAAGTACACGGGAATCAGGAATTTTTTCGGAAGCTGAAATAAACATTTTAAATCATTTATTGAATGAACTATTTGTCCTTTATCCAACCTGTCGGTGAAGTTGTATATTCTGCTCTTTTAAGCCTGTTGTTTACAAAGGTTACTAGAAGGTGCTTGGCTTTTAAAAATTATAAACGGTTTAAGTGCAACTCCATCAGCATTTACGCAGTTGTCTAGTTTATTTTATTATATATTACTGTGTATATTATTTTTTCATTTTTTTCGGTTACTTTAAGAGGACTCTTGGAACCGCGTTTGCAGAGAATTGTTTTATTATTCTTGTCACAGTTGATGATTTGGTCAAAATTTAAGAAAGAGTAATTATTGATGTTTGCTTGAAAAAATTGAGTCTTGAATGTTTTTAAATATATATTTATATTATCTTCGATACAAAAAACTGCTCTTAGTGCAGCAGTTTTACATGCAGTCTCGCTCTCTCAGTTCTCTCGCTTAATTGATATTTCCAAAGTTTAATGAAGGCATAGTACTAAGCTTTACCTAGTGTACTGTTCGTAAACAACTAGTTTATTTTGTATGTTGTAAATAACTAGCCACAAGTTTATATACTTATTTTTGGATTTTACCAAAACCCCGAGGTTTAATAAGCATTTTTAACTAATGTTAATATACTTAAAGTACTAAAAAAACTAAAAATGCAAAAGTTGTTCAATTTCGCATGCCGTTCCATTAGGCCTGTTTTACTCTAAATAAAAAATTGACATTTTAGTTATTTCTTAATACTTTGAAAGCCACTACAGTCAAGGAGGCTGTTTTTAGTTGTGGTTACTACCCTCTCCAAACTATATAACTCTGAAACACGAACCTTGACAAAAAAGGACGCTGCGCGGAAAAACAAGTTAAGTACAAGCGCGGTACTACCAGGGACATGGTGGGGATTGAACTTAGAACTTTTAGCTTATGAGGCGAGCGCTCTACCACATAAATGAACATAATGATCTTAAGATATCAAAATAAAGCTACTTTACTTGTTAATTAAAAATAAATTTGATGATGAAAACAAACTAATTGTTCAGAGTTCTAAAACATGAAATCAAGCCTTGCATTAAACCAGAGCTGTGGAGTCGGAGTCAGAGTCGGAGTTGCGGAGTTGCGACATTTTTAGCGGAGTCGGAGTCGGAGTCGCTAAACAAAATCGCGACTCCGACTCCAATAGTAAAACTTCTCGGTATTGCACGTGCATGTATAAAACATTTAATTAACCTTATATTCATACTAAACCTTAAAAAACGTTTCATAAATTTTTTTTTTATTTTATCGAATAATACTTTTAAAGAACTCAAAGAATTTTTCAAAAATTTTGCTTAGGAGTTGGAGTTGGAGTTAGAGTCGGAGTCAGAGTTGTACTCAAAAAATTTTAACAATAGGAGTCGGAGTCGGAGTCGTTACTTTTTTTTTACGACTCCACACCCCTGCTTTAAACGATAAATTTTGATTAGTTCCAAATTGAGTATTGTGTGTCTGTTAAAATATGAAAATTTATTGTTGGTTTTTTAATAAAACTTTTTTTTTCGACTGTTATTATTAATTCACGTCACTGCACTAGTGCGACGACTAGACCGGAGAACAATATTCTAAAATAGGCAGTGAAGGCTTTACGAGAACACGTGTGTAAATAATGATACCAATTAAATTTTACCATAAAAAATTAAGAGCCTTTTTTTAACATGTTTACTTTTCGTCATAAAATATATGTTCGACTAGCAATATAAGTTCTGGGCAGGTATCAAATAAAATCTCCAGATAAGTTACATAAAATAAACAAACAAGATAATCCAGTTAAAACCAGTATATAATAGACTGGATCTAAATAATGACGACATATTTGTCCAATAAATAAAATACCGTAAACAAAAAGACGTAATAATATACTGTTAACAAAGTAAATCACGACTTTTAAAGCACTTAAATATTGAATAAGCTTGGGTATTTGCTGTACAAACAACATTTGCAATATGAAAAGTCTATGCATAGTAACAACAAGGTCTTTTGGGTTTTATAGAACAAGATAAGTTATAAACTACTAATTTATAATTGAAATCTCTGTATTTACAAAAAGAAGCAAGTACCTAAGTAAGCTAAGTGTAAAATATTTGCTGCTAGCAACTTTTAACTGCTATTTTTCTGACCTGCGAAAAATTGCAACTGATTATAAAAAGTAATCCTAAATCTATTCTTTGATTGTGTTTCGATTTTATTATCACTAATTGTTAACGAAATATAAAATTATATATAGAACCATTACATTTGAGATAAAATAAAGTGTTGAACGAACTGAAGTGACGTTGCCCTGATCGTTTTTTTTTTAATTATTTTTTATTATTTGTGTGTGTAAAAACAAAGAAATATTGTCATAAATAATAAAACTTTACAGAACTTTGTGACGTCAAAATTTTTGTTCCTACAGCATTACTTTAGAAAAAGATTTTTAATCAATAATTAAACAACGAAGTCTGACTGTTTTAAGTGTTGTCAATACTTATTTATTTTTCGAAACCGAAATGAAATATTAATTTGCGGAAGCTTTATTGATGAATTTATTTATTATGATCAACGTTAGTTAAAAACAACTATATTTTGTTTGAAATTATTTTTTACAAATGAAATTTCTTTTTTGTAATTATTTTTTATATCCCAATATATTTTCAAAAATTATTTAATAAATTAATTTTTTACTCATTGTAGTGGTGCTTTTCCGTCAGTTGGTTATTACAGGGTTATTCATTTTTATATGCGTGTTTATTCATTTTTATATGTGCTTTTATTCATTTTTATATGCGTATTCCCAGTGGGCATTTTGACGTCGAACGAACTTCGAGCGACGTCGGATCTCGACGTCGGATCGACGTTGGGTTTACGTTGGAAATGGAAATGTTATTTGACGTCGGATAAACTGACATCGCGCGACGTCGGCATTCCGATGTAAATCCAACGTGTTTTTTGAAAACTAAAAAACGTTGCCTTTGATAGGAATTGAACCTCGGTCTATTAGATATTGAATCCTACGCGCTTACCACTACACCACAGGGACATATTAATCAATGTGTTTATTTAGTACTGTATACTTGTAGCTATTTAGGAATTAATACTTTGATAAGAAATAATTTTGTGTAAATATTATATAAATATTAAAACGAATAGTTATATATTATAAAAAATGTATACTCGAAAATGTTAATAGTTAAAAAACTATGCTAGTGCATCATACAAAACCTCATGTTTTATCAACCATTATTCAAACTTTTTTCCATTAATAAAAAAACACGCTTAGTTCACATAATTATTGAAGAGCGCAATTGCACACATATTGTTGGGTTTGGATTAAATTTTCATCAGCGATGTCTTGCGACGTTGTTCCGACGTCGTTTTAAGGACGTTGGATTGACGTCGGAAGACGTCAAAAGACATCGGAGTACGTTGTATTATGACGTTGCCCGACGTTTTTTTATCGACGTTGGATCGAAGTCAGTACTGTGACGTTTTTTGGACGTCTTTTATAAGATGTCGGAACAACGTCAAAATACATCGAAACGACGTCAGGGGATGTTGAGATAAAGACATCGCCCGACGTCATTTTACTGACATCGGAACAACGTCGGATTAGGTCTTTTGACATCGCTGATGAAAATCGTACGTAAATCCGACGTCGGATTGACGTCGGGTGCCCACTGGGTTTATTCAATTTTTAATGCGTGTTTATTCATTCTTATATTTGTGTTTATTCATTCTTATATGCGCGTTTATATGCGAGTCAACTACTCATGAAATCTCTAATATAACTTTATATTGTTGTGAAATCTTAATATTATCATTAATGTATTTGTAATGATGCGGTCTTCGTGAAGGTATTTTACCCCAACGTAATTACATGTATTTAAAGTTATTAATATTATATTTTTTGGTTCTGAATTTTAGATAAAAAGGATGATATTTGTGAATAACTCGCTGTCAAATGATAATAAAACAACTGTAAACAAACGAGTGAATTCATTAGTGTCAATAATAATTCCCCACAATATAAACAATAAATAGGTTTTTATGTTTTTATATAAGTATTTTTAAAATATAAATTAGGTTGTTGCCACTATTTTTTTAAAAAATGGTTGCCGAGCCAGCGCTAGATTTATGTAATTACGCATATTGTTGTAAAATGAAATTAAATTAAACTCTGTAGAATCCATAATACTTTTAAATTTCCTAATTTTTACCCATCCGTTTTTCGAGGCCCTGCTCCCTGTTTGTAAGTATGCTTTAAAGAAGTAAAAAATTCTTTTATTGGATTAAGCTGTGGCGCGTATGGTGGTAAATACTTAATAGCTATGCCATAAAAGGCTAGTGTTTGCCTAACAGAATGACTCCAGTGGAATTTTCAATTGTCCTACACAAGCACCGGCGCTTCCACATATGCATTCCTAACCGCTGGTGGAAACATTGTAGTAATAAAAGTAAAAAATCAATCTGCATTCCAGCCTCCAGGTTTTGTTTCATAAGCCAGCACTCCCGTTGTTGAAACAGCAGCACAAATTAAACTAACATTCTTGCCACAATTTGCAGACGACTGTAAAATTGCTGGCGCACCTCTTAACAAATAACCATATGTGCTGTTAGTGTGCACATTAAATCCAGTTTTATCCAAATCAATAAGTTTTTCATTTGAAACTCCGTAAATTTCGCTTGCAAATGCATAGCGTGCATTAATAACTTGTGTTGTGCACATGCACAACACGCTTTCTTGATAAAGCCGAGCGTTTGAGTTTTCTTGAAATAGTAGGCTGAGACATGTTGAAGTCTGCTGCAAAAAGATTTTCTTTTATTGTTTCTTGCGTAAGATTGTTTTCTTGTACGCATAATTCAATAATATTTTTTATTTGAGCTTTTACCTCGTTTTTTATAAAAAAAAAAACGACTTGAATGCAGTCATGTCGTCAAATTCTCGTCTGTTTAACTTAACGACAAAATTTTGAACTATGAGCTTAGATAAATTAGATAAAGAGAAGTGGAAATGCTTGTTGAAGATTCATTTCTTTCAACTAAATGCAACTAAAGCATGTCAATGTGCTTTTTTGTAACCTTTTTTTCTTGTTTTACGATTGGCACTGCTATTTTCTCTTTCATCCATAGGGTAAATATTTGATATTAATAATAATTATAAATAATTAAATTTAAAACTATATAAATGAATAATTAGATAAATAATAATTTATTCAATCAATTAATTTAATATTAAAAATAATCAAAGACCTGTTACTAAATTAAATAAACCATCGTCGAATGTAAAAAGCCTTCGTCTTTTAAGACGAAGAATTTTTACATTCTTTAAATACTTAAAAGTATTTTTAAGCTCGTTTCCAGGAAACAAAAAAAATTTGCTTTTAAAAATCAAATTGTTTTTTCAAAATTATATTATATACGTTTTTTTTAAACACATATAAGAATGAATAAATACGCATATCAGAATGAATAAAAATATGCATATAAGAATGAATAAGTGCGCATATAAGAATGCATAAATACGCATATAAAAATGAATAGACACGTATATAAGAATGAATAAATCAGTAGTTGAAACAATCAAAATATTTCCGTTAAATATCTGGCAAACTACATGTTATAAACATTGAGCTCGTAAATATTAAGTACTTTGATCTCCATAAACAATTGTTTGGAATGAGTATAACGATTCGCAAAATGGTGTATTACTCATGGTGATAAAATGGTGTAATACTCATGGTGGATCCTCATTAAATGATGGATCATATATTCAAGTAGCAGCCGTGGCGCAGTGGTAGCGCACTTGCCTCAGAAACATAAGATCCGTGGTTCAAACCCCACCTCTGGGCAAGTTTTGCGACATCGGTTGGGAAGGAGGCGTTAAATGCTCTTCCGCGGTGCTCTGTGATAAGACCGTAAGGACTTCTTGGGGCACCTTAATCAACTTAAAAAAAAAAAAAAAAAAAAAAAAAAAAGACTATTAGAGGAGGAGCTTTACAATTTCTATTCATTCAATTCATTATCTAGGTAGAATGGACATTCAGTGGCGGATTGAGGTTTAGTGTCGCGGGGGGGACAAGTCAATAAATAGGGGCGACCGGGGTTGCCTTCAGTAATTTAATCTTATATATATATATATATATATATATATATATTAATTGTTTTAGGGGGCGCTGTTAAACCGTTCTAGGGGGCGTGGGGGGCAGCTCGCTCCTCCACGCCCTTATACTAAATCCGCCACTGTGGACATTCCTTCCAATGCGATGACAAATATGAAAGTCTTAAACTTGGAAAAACTTAATTTATATCAGATTCTTATTTTTATGTTCAAATATAAAAATAATATGCTACCAAATTCTTTTTTAGACATATTCTCGTCATCATTTTCTCAAAGTTATAATCTGCGATCAATTAGCTTCCATAACTATTATATTAAAAAAACTAAAACTCGGGGTTCTGAATTTTCAATTATGTCACAGGGTCCCAAAATATGGAAAAATTTGAAAAATCAAAAATTAAAAGACTTAAATGAAATATCGTCGTTTAAATGGCAAGCAAAGCTGCATATTCTTAGTTTGTAAAAATTAAAAAAATAATAAAAAAAAAAAGTAAAAAAATAATGATAATAATAATAAAATAAATAAATAAAATGTATATATACATATGAGTGGGTCAGAAGCCAAGGGGTACAAGTGACATTTTCATAGTTTTGAGATACAGCTGTTTAAAGTAAAAGTATTTTTGTTAAATATACTCAGCTGTTGTTATGTTTTTCCAGTAGAAAGCAGCACAGGGCAGAGATTCACTTGTATCCCTTGGCCACCAACAATTTTGTTTGCTTCTTCTATCAAATTCTACACTTAACTTAATTTTGGTAAAATTGTTACTTGTACCTCTTGGCTTCTGACCCACTCATATATATATATATATATATATATATATATATATATATATATATATATATATATATATATATATATATATATATATATATATATATATATATATATATATATATATATATATATATATATATATATATATATATATATATATATATATATATATATATATATATATATATGTATATATATATATATATATGTATATAACAGTAGAAATAGTAATTACAAAGTTAATTACAAAAAATAATTTCTAATTTTACTTAATTAACTTTTTATATAGACATAGATATAAGCCAAACGGCGCTATTAAGGGAGTCTGTGAAAAGATTTTTTTTGGAGTTTTATACTCAAAAATGCTGAATCTTCTTTAATTTCCTTTTTTTAGGTATTAAAGTATAGAAAAAAATAAACATATATAAAATAGTTATTATACCAGAATTTATATTAAGTTTGCATCAATACTATATTAATGTATCAAAGTTATATTAATGTATTTTTATCAATCTGATACGTAATAATTTTATATATATTTTTCTTTTTATCACGATAATAAATGTATATTTTATATGGTATACCTGGAGAAGAAAAAAAAAAAAAAAAAAAAAAAAAATAATTATATCTATTATATTATTGTTATTAAATTAACCGCTAAAATTAAAGATTTAATTAAATAAAATGATATTATTAAATAAATATATTATTCGACTAAATCGACCTTTAGTCGATAAGTAGAAAATCCAAAGTCGATTAAATCGAATATTAGATTTTTTAAAGTTGACTGTTTTCGACTTTCGACTAGTCAACTTTTAGTCGATTTAGTCGAAGTCGATTACAACACTAAAAAAAACGCTTTTTTTTATGGAAAAGATTAAAAACAATGAAAATAACATTGAAGTAAAATCATTCTTTCATTAGAAGCTCCAAAAAAAATCATTAGAAATTCCAACTTTTACAGATTCGAAATAAATATGGCCTAATCTAATAAGTCTTAACCCATCAATCATTGCTATTGTCACTAGTGCTATTAGGATCCTCGAGTGCTACTATTAAGATCCTCAAGAGAATCTTCCACAAAATTCAATTCAACCTCTTCTTCTTTGCTTTTCTCGCCGTACAATACAATGGAAGAAATAGCATTTTTTTCTTCTTTTAGAATCCATTTTCGAAACTTATACATAGTTGGGGCTTTAAATCCCCTTCCAAATCCACATACATCCTTCATCATGGTCCAATATAAAGGGCTTTTTGCTTCATTGAACGGTATTGAATTCTCATAGAAGAAACGTCTAATAGACCTGCAAATCCGTATTCTTTCGTTTTTTTTCCAACTCTCATTCAATTCTACTTGGTGCGTTTGATAAACCGTGGAACATTCAACACTCTCGCACCAATATTTGCTTGTTGTATAAAAAAATCAATGGATCTATGAACTTGTTTGTTGAATGGATCTATGAACTTGTTTGACAGCACTTGAGTCTGTTGGTTTTTTTAATTGTGGATCGCCTACAGTAGCAAATGGCTTTTGCATTCCCATTCGACAAACCTCAGCCATTACTTCTTTTGTTCTATCTGTTCTTTTACCCTCGGTCTTTTTTAACATAAATGACTTCATTTCTTTTTGAACCTCAATCGAAACTCGTGGACAACCTGCAACACTCTTATGAGTCTTTGCAAGGTGCTCTTTTAGCTTTTTAATTCCGCCAGTGATCCTCTTCTTACAAAAATTGCACTCAACATATTTATAAGTTTTGCATTCATGCAACCTGGTTGGAGGTAGTTCAAAACAATACTTCCAGTCAGGATCAGTCCTCCCAATTGATGAAATTAAACCTGATGTTGTAAAAGCTGTCTCTGATATCATAGAGAAACCCCTTTTCATAATTTTTAATCTATCCCTAAAAAACGGCATTTTTCCCGACCAACTTAAATTAGCAAAAATAATTCCAATTTACAAAAGCGGCGACGACTCAATAATATCTAACTATAGACCGATTTCCATACTTTCCTGTTTTTCCAAAATATTAGAGCGTATTATGTTCAACAGGCTGTACAATTATCTTGAAAAAAATAATATTCTTTATCATAAACAGTTTGGTTTTCGAAAAAACCATTCTACGGAACATGCCGTAATTGATCTTGCGAACCAAATTTTACAAGGTTTTGAAAACAATTGTTACACACTTGGAATTTTTCTAGATCTATCAAAGGCATTTGATACTGTAAACCACAAGATTCTTATCTACAAACTACGTAGTTACGGAGTAGTTCACTCTAATTTAAAGTGGCTTCAATGTTATTTAGAAAACCGTAAACAAAGTGTACCATATGATCTAACATGCTCCCCATTTGAATCAATAAGTTGCGGAGTTCCACAAGGATCAATACTTGGACCTTTATTGTTTTTAGTTTATATCAATGATATTTTTTTGTCTTCAAAAATACTTAATTATACTATTTTTGCTGATGACACTAATGTTTTCTTTTCTGACTCAAATTTAAAAAATATTTTTTATTATGTAAACGCTGAACTAATATATCTTAATGAGTGGTTTATAGCAAATAAACTATCATTAAATATTGAAAAAACTAAATATATTTTGTTTGCTAAACCATCTCAATCCGAGAACCTTCCACTTAAACTTCCAGAACTAACAATTAACAATATTAAAATAAAAAGAGTTTTTTCAATGAAAATACTAGGAATAAATTTCGATGAACATTTAAATTGGAAAAGCCAAATAAAGTTAGTCGAGAACAAAGTTTCAAAGACTGTGGGGATTATGTACAGGACAAAACATCTTTTGAATAAAATATGTTTAAAAAACTTATACTTTTCATTTATACATAGTCATATTAACTATTGTAATATTGCCTGGGCAAACAATCATTCATCTTTCCTAAAAAATATTTATACTAAACAAAAGCAAGCAAGTCGATTAGTTTTGGGCGCAGATAGGTACGAAAGTGCCAAGCCGTTACTCAAGGAAATTAATGCGCTAAACGTATACGAACTAAATATATACCATAACTTGTTATTTATGTTTAAACTTCAAAATGAACTAATTCCAAAATATTTTTATAAAGGTTTCTCTCTAATTAACCATAAATATGAAACAAGACACTCAATAAATAATTACTACATCCCACCAACATCACTCAAAAAATCTGACTTCTCAATTACATGTCGGGGGCCACGCTTGTGGAAGTCAGTTCTTGACGAAAATATGAAAAAAATAAAATCTATTGATATATTCAAAAGAACTATAAAAAAACACTTACTAAACTCAAACATTACATACATTCTTTCATTTTTTTAAAAATAATATTTTTTTGATAAATTTGATAAAAAGCTTTTTTTTTTTTTTTTTTTTTTTTTTTTTTTTATATATATATATATACATATATATCTTTCTTGTTTGATTTTCTCTTTGACTGTTTTTTTTTTAACTTTTTTTAATAAATACTAACAAATGAATTTAAATCTACATAACGTTTGGAATCTTTTTAATATATAAATATTTTTGAATATATACTTCGCTTTGTATTGAATATGTATACGTATATGTACTGATTTGTAAAAAAAAATTCAAACTTTTTAATTTACGCATTGTATACATTTTTATTTTTTTATTTCGAGATTTTATTATTATTATTATTATTATTTTTTTTCTTTCTAATTTTTACTTTTTTTAATTTTTAATTTATTTTAAACTTTTTAATTTTTTTCAATCTTTTTACTTTATTTCAAACTCTTTAAATTTTTTTATTTTTATTTTAATTTTGTTTGAATGTTTGTTTATTTTTTCAAAATTTTTAATTTAACTCTTTTTTATATTATTGGAATTTTAGAAATTTTATATTTCTCTATTTCACAAAAGGGCTTGATGATAAGACTTTATGTCTTCTACTTGCCCCTGTCAGCTTGTAATTATATATATATTTATTCGAATTTAAAGATAACATTGTAAAATGTGTAAAACGACAAAATAAACTAACTATATAATTATTTTTGATGACTTTGCCATATCTTTAAAGTTGTATTTTATAAAATAGTAAAGAAAAAAAGAAATGATCAATCATAGCGAGCCACAATTGATTAGACAATTCCATGTAATGAATTTAATGATTAGTTAATACAATCAGTGCCGGTTTAACCAACGGACGCTCTAGACACGTGCCGGGAGGCCACGGAGTTCAAGGGGCCAGAACATCTAAGTGAGTTTTTGAGAGATACAATTTGAAAGAATAATTATTATCAGCAACTATCCTTGACTTCTTTTCATGTCTCAGAGATTTTTTGCAATAACAGCCCATACGACGTATCGCAAACTGGACGTTTTATTTTTTAAAGATTTGATAGAACGTTCGAGTTCAAACATAATGGTGAAAAAACAAACTTTAAGAATTTATATATATATATATATATATATATATATATATATATATATATATATATATATATATATATATATATATATATATATATATATATATATATATATATATATATATATATATATATATATATATATATATATATATATATATATATATATATAAACAATTTTAAAATGTATTCTACAAAATAGGGCGCTCAATGTTCTTAAAAAAACAGAGCAATTATAAAGTAGTAGAAAATCACTTAAAATTTTTTTTCATTTAACACTGTATTTCATTCATAAAAACTCATCAGAAATGAATGATCAAATTAACAAAACTTCAATTTATACCAAAAAATCCAATTACAGAAAGTTGCAAATGTCTACGACTGTAAACTTTCACACATTTGTGAATTATGCTGACACTATTATAAAAAGAATTCTTTAGAATTGATTACTACTGCCTTTAAAAAATAATTTTTAAAAGAAGGGATTTAGTGTAATTATTATTTGAGCTCACTTATATTTATAGTTTTTTAGAAGAAACTTATTTTCGTGCCTGTATTTAGAAATCAATTCTGATTTTTTGTTTAATAAACATTCTTGGTTTGCATGTGTAATAATTTAAAATTTCTCTTGTAGGCATAGTATGCATTTTTTGGAAATATTGTTATATGCAGGTGCTGTTTTAATGATCAATTCATTATAAAATCATCAATATTTTTATCTTTTAATTCCCATATATATTTTGAAAGCATGGTATCTTAAGAATACTTTTTATTTTTAAAAGATTGCTTATGATTGGCAAAACGTTTTTTTCCATTCACCCTCTGTTAATAATACTTGCTAATATATTGTTTATCAGGTAATTCTTAAAGAAAATAACACATTTATATACCACATTTTTGGATAAATAACTTCCACTTATTGGACAATTATTTTTTTTACAATTACAATTTTCTGTAGTTTTTTTTATTTAGGATTTCTTTTTTGTTTAACATTATTGTGACCTTTTTTAGTTCTTTCCATATTTTTTGTGCAACTATAGCTAACTGTAATTGTATTACAGTTAACTATAGGTAGATGATTTGAGTTAATATTAATATACAATAATTCATCGTTTGGTTTTTTGAAAGGCTTATATGAAATTTCAGAGAGGTTAATTGTGACATCAAGAAAGTTCACAATTTTTAAATTTATGTTTATTTCAATTTGAAAGCCAAAGTTTTGAAAAATTTTCATAATATCTTTTCTAATTTTATCGAGCTGTGGACCAGATTTTGTATTACTATTAAACCATCGCCGCGTTAAAGGCCTAAATCATTTATATTAATTATTTTACTTAATAAATCTAAAATATTTAGTCCAACAAATTCACAAATTTCTGCTCCATCATAACTGCCTATTGTTACGTCAAAGCAGACATGTTTTTCTTTTTAAAAGTTTCCTTATTAAAATAAAGTAAGATTTTTCTACATATCGAACCAATAAAGGCAAACGTTTTATTAATTTGAATGAGGCTTACGCCTCACCGCCTTGAGGTGTAGTTTTTTTAAACCATGATTGGGAAGAGTGTCCACATTTTTTGTTAAGATAATTACTTTAACAATTTCTTTGGGATATTGTTTTTCATATAATGTGATTGAGAGTATCTAAATATAAACTTGTTTTGTATCTTTTACGAAGACTCTTTTCAACTGGACTTGTAAGGTCTAGCGTTATGTTTACCTCACTAAATTTATCTGAACAAAATGTCTCAACGATTTTAGCAAACAATCGTTATCAAAAGTTTCGAATTGAGCTTTCTGAGATTGGGTTGATGTTTGAGTTAATTAAATCTTTTGGATGATAACAAATTTCCTAATTGTTTTTCGAAAATTCTTATTCAAATGTCACACTTAAAATATTATGTATCTCCTCGATTGATCGTGGTATATTGGTTTTGAAGACAGTTCTTTTTTAAGCATATAAGGGATCGTCCATAAAGTACGTACGCTCGGAAGGGGATCTGCGATTGGCGTATATAAGGTGGGAGGACAGTGGGTCAATTATAAGAAAGGAGACACTAAATTTAAAAAAATGTCATAAAATGTTAGATAAATAGGTTAAAAGCGTAGCTACTTTTAGAGAGGTGGAGGGTACTCAAAAAAGCACATTGCAAAATGCATGAGGGAGGGGGGGAGGGGGTGATCAAAAAAAAGCGTACGTACTTTATGGACGACCACTAATATGGCGTTTTATCGATAAAAAGCCATATTATAAAAAAATTCATTTTTTGTTTCAGTTTTTTTTTTCTCAGTAAAATTATCTTGCTCTCTTGCGTATATATTTTCTTTTTTTTTTCTTTTTTATGTTATATAATAAGTTCTTGAATGCTATTTTTCGGTGAGGACTTTGCTCGGTGCTGGAACTATTTTAACTGTTACAAAAACAATAGAATACTCCTCAAAGAAATAGAAGGAAAAGAGCTACTACTTCATATAATTTTTTGTTTACTTTTTTACTTATTAAGTGGAGAACATTTTAACTTTGAGTGAAAAAAAAACATGTTTTTAAGGAAATTTTTTGACTTGAACACTTCGTAAAAGCTCTTTTGATCAATATTCATATCAACTTGAAGACGTTTTTTAATTTTATTTTAAAACAAGTTGAAGCAAACTGCATGAGAAAAATTCTAGAAAAGTTTAGAAAGAGACTTATAAGTTTTAAATTCTAAATAAACAACAAACAAAAAAAAAAAACTCAAAACAAAAGCAAAAACTATACGTAATATACTTAAAAAATAGAAGCGAAGAAAACCTATCCATCTACAAGCAATACAAAAACTTATTTGAAAAAAAAAAAAAAAAAACATAAAGTTATTTATCATTCTAATCAAATACAAAAATTTAATGGAGACATAAAAAAGACATGGAACATTATGAAGGAAATAATTGGTAAAAGTAAATCTAATTTTAATAAAATGCCTTTTAGAGTAATAATGAAACAATAAGCGAGATATTTCAAATGAATTTAACAACTATTTTGCTAACATTGGTGCTGATCTTGCATCAAAAATTCAATGCGCAAATTATACATTTAAAAGTTACTTAACAGCCTTACACTGCTCTTTAAATATCAATGAAATAAATCAAGACGAACTTGAAGTAGCTATAAAATCACTTAAAATCAAGTCCCCAGGGATCGATGATATCTCTTGCAAAGTAGTGTTAGATGTTTTTGAGGAGATACGTAATCCAATTTTCCAAGTATTTAATTCATCAGTTACAACAGGTATTGTACCTGATAAACTAAATATATCTAAAATTATACCAACCAATAAATCAGGAGAAACCAATTCTTTAAACAATTACAGATCAATCTCAATCCTTTCGGTATTCTCAAAATTCTAGAACGAATAACCAATAATAAATTATATGAATATTCCAAATTATCAATAAAGAGTATGCAATCTTTGACCTATCGAATAGAATAAGTACAACCACGAGAAAAAATGAAAAACTATGGCGTAAAAAATCAATCTTTAAATTGGTTTAAAAATTACCTAAATAACAGACAACAGTGTGTTATTATAGATAAAAAAAGCAACTCAAGTTTACTGAGAACAAAATGTGGTGTACCCGAAGGTTCCATTCTCGCTCCTCTTTTGTTTCTTATTTATATAAATGATCTTCCAAATGCCTCTAATATCTTTAAAACTATTATGCTTGCCGACGACACAAACTTATTTTACTCAGCAAAGACAGTCGAAAACCTTTTTGAAAAAACAAATGCTGAACTAAATAAAATTAATATATGGTTTAAATCCAATAAACTGTCACTCAATATAGAAAAAACTATGTACATACTATTTCACTCTAATCAGTAAATTAAAAAAAATACCCCTGAAACTACCAACACTGAATATAGAAAATATAGCCATCAAAAGAGTACTGAATACAAAGTTTTTAGGAGTTCTAATTGACGAACATATCTCCTGGAAACCCCACATAAACTACATTAACACAAAACTATCAAAGAACATTGGTTTACTATACAAAGCAAGACCATTTTTATCACAAAAAAGTCTAAAACTTGTCTACTTTTCATTCATACATAGCTACCTGATGTATGCCAATATAGCATAAGGCAGTACCCACAAATCTAAATTAGAACCACTTTACCTACGTCAACAACACGCTTCAAGACTAGTATACAACAAAAATAAATTTGCTCATGCTCAACCCTTATTGGAACAAATGAACGCACTAAATATATTTCAAATAAATATTTTTCAAAATATACTCTTCATGCTTAAATATCAACTGAATCTGGTTCCAGAACATTTTACAGCACACTTTTTTAAAATAAAAATAAAAAAATAAATAAAAAAGAAGAGCAACAGGCAACTTTAAGTTACCGTTTGAAACAACAAGACTCTCAAAATTCTCAATTACATATAGTGCTTATTTAACAAATTAGTTTCCAGAAACGAATCACTATTAAACCTAAACAACGAACACTCTCTGTAAATAAAGCTAAAATCTACAATAATCAAATTAAACAACTATAAGGAGTTTTTTTAAAATATTAATAAAAAAAATTTTAAAAAAATGTAGCTTAACTTTTTATACAAATCGATAATAAAAGATAATAATATTGATAACAAGGTGTATATGTACAACATACATATATGCCACGTATGCAACTGATTTTTATGTGTATTATACGTCCAGAAAAAGGTACTCGATGACAAGACTGACTTAAGTCTTCTGCGAGCTTCCAATAACTACTAACAAGTAATTCTTCTTATCAATCTTACACAAATCTCGTTTTTATCATATTTATACACAAACATTAGTTTGAAATGTGGTAAATAAACTTATAGTCAAACATCTAAACACTTCTCCGAAAAATCAGCTAATTTATTTTTATTTATTGTATACTTTTATTTTAACTGGAATAATATAGAGATATATTTATCGGATTATATTTACGTACATGTTACTACATTGTTGTAATTGTTGTTTATTTTAATCGTGTCTCGGAGTTGTAGGCAACTATATTTTTGTTTACTTTGTATATTTCAAACTTTATGTTTATGATATTTATGTTAGTATATACTTTTTTTTTGTTAATTTTTTGTTCTTTAATCTTTACAAATTTGCAATATATAATATAATCGTTCACAGAGTATAGTAGAAAAAAAAAATAATAATAATAATTTATACAAAAAATGAATAAAATAAACTGTAACGCATTAAACATTACTTTAAAGAACTCGGGAAACTTGCAGAAGACCGATAGTCTTGTCATCAAGCGTTAATAATATTTTTAAATACTTCAATTTAAAAAAGGTTTATATTTAAAAAACAATGTTATGAGTTTCGGCAGAATAAAAATAAAAATGCAAAAAATAAAAACAAAAAATGTGGACAAAAAGTTTTTTTTTTTTCAATTTTATTACAATACACATAAATATAAGTAGGTACACGATTTGCTAAATAGATAATATAATTTACGTGTTGATAAATAAGCATATTATTTATTATTATTTTTTGTTGTTTTTGTTTTTGAGTTATTTAAAGGTTTTTAGGGTTATTAGAGATTACATTGATTTCGGAACAAAGTTAGTTTTATACTTAGTTTGAAATGTTTTTAGGTAAATAAAAATTCATAAAGTTGTTAGTGTTTAAAAATAAGATCTTTTAATAATGTTTTCAGAGTATTTAAGTTATTCGATTTTGTCAGTTGAGAGTTTTTGGATATTAATTTGTTATATAGACAAGGACCACGGTACGAAATAGAAAAGTGCGAGAGATTTTTTAAAAAGTACGTTGTTTTTTTAAAAAGGTACGTTGAAGTTTCCTGTTCCTCTGGTATGGTATCTGTTTTTGCTATTTTGAAAGAAATTCTTTAAAAAGTGAGAAGGAACAAGTCCAAGTTTATATTTGAGCATAAACAACATATTTTGGAATATATTGATAAAAAGGTTTTGAACCAATTTAGCGCAACACCTTTTATCCCATATTTTTCCATTTTCCTTATTAAGATAGCGTGATCTACTGTGTCAAACGCCTTAGATAAATCAACAAAGCCTTCAAGGACGTATTTTTTGTTTTCAAAGGAGTCATTTATATTATTTATAAGATTAAGAATAGCGTGTTTGGTTGAATGAATATCTTTACCGCCAATTTGTGATTGGTTACTTGTAAATACTTTGTAGTTGTAAAATAAACATGTAAAAAACAACAACATCAACAACAACAAAAAAAAAAACAAAAAAACAAGCAGATTAGAGTTGTATTAAACAAAAATAAATTGTCATTTATTTTTGATAAATGAAGATTTTTATAAAGAATTTCAAAATAACTTCGTTGAGTAAGATTGTCTACGTTGAGTAAGATTGTCTGACTTAAAACAAGATTTAAAATCATTTTAATAAAACATACATATTATATTTTACAAAAACAAAAAAACAAGGTTTCTGAAAGAAGATCATAATGATCTTACCATCAGAACTTTAACAGTTTTTTTTACTATTTAGTTGTTTATGTGCTTCAAAAAGTCGTAACGGTCTTATCATAGTTCCTTCCTTACCAATGTTGCATATGGCTAGATCCTCTAAACCACCGACCTTCCTTACCAATGTTGCATATGGCTAGATCCTTCAAACCACCGTGAAGTTGACCTTCACAACTTCAACTACTACATCACGAATGCAATTTAAAATTTTTAAAATGCTAATATTCAAATTAAAATTGTAAAAGTTTACAATAAATCATACTATAAAACCGAAAATGTAAATCTAAGGAATAAACGTAATATTAAATATAAATACGTACCAATATACCATATACATACCAATACGTGATAAAAAACTTAAAAAAAGTATAACGTGTCTGAATACAGAGATGTAGATCTCGAGATTTAAGTCTTGGTTTTGAGATTCATATTAAAGTGTCTTGGTCTTGAAGCTTGGAGTCTTGGTCTTGATTGCTTGGAGTCTTTGTATTAATATTAAGTATATTAATAATTAAAATTAATTGTTTCTACTAGAGTTAAAGTGTATAACAGGTATGAAATCAAGTGATACATAATTGTATGGTTTACTTCTTACATGAAATACTTAAACAGAATATGTAAATTTTACTTTCTTCTTTTTTAGTTTAGAAATTTCTAGATATAGAGGACTTTTTTTTAGTTGCACCTTTCACATGTTAGCCTAGAGGGGTGACACCAAACGTTTACCACCTTGGGTACCTACCTCAGCAACGCCACTGAATAGCCTGTTAAATATGAAGCGAAAAATTATGTTAAAAAATCATGATATTTTTAGCAGAACTGAAGTTGATTAACTTCAGCACTATTTAAATGCTTAATCAGCAGAACTGAAATTGATTAACTTCAGCTTCATTTAAATGCCTATCATAAAGATTTTTTAAACAAACTTAATGTTTTTTAAATCCAATGAAAAATGAAATCAGAAGAATCAGTAAATATATTTTATCTAACGTTATTGCTGAGTTGAAAATATTCTCTGTCTCAATCAACGGAAAAGCACGCAAAACAATGTAGATTGGGTCAGAGGTATCAAAAATAAAGATTTTTTATGAAATTCTAATTTTTAACATTATTCATTTTTATCCTTCTATCAATAAAAATCTTTTATATGACGGGAATAAATTTGCTGAGAAATATGTAACAATTATAAACGAAGATAAATTATCATTTAAACAAGCCCGAAAATCGTTGTTTAATAATGAGCAACCTTGAATTAAAAAGAACAGTGGTTTGTTTGATGTTGCGATGAGTGCTTTTGACGGCGCAGAAGTATGTGAGTTTGTCGAATTTTTTTTTTCCAGCTTCCAGCTATGTTCGTAGAAAGCTTAAACTATCTAAACTATTATCACTTAAGCGACTTCTTATTTTATTGCAAAATAGTCCTGCGGAGGAAAATGCTCTGCGGAGGAAAACTTTCTGATTCTACGCTCATTAGTTTAATCGTCATTAAAAAATCATAAACCGAATAAAATCACCCCGAGTACAACCACTTTCAAACAATGACATTTCTTTCGATAATTTAGAAGAGCTTTGCCTAATCTTGACAAAGAATTTCTGGGTGCTGCTAAAAAAAAGCTATTTTCTAGGGCTTCATTTAGTTGCTAACAATAGTTTTCGACATTTCATTATCTGCGCTTTTCGGTATTTCATCATCTTCTTGACTTATTAAATATTCAACGTTGTCCAAGGAATTTATAGGGTGATTTAAATTTGTTACTTTTAATTTTTTTAGAAGCTTCAACATTATTTTTTTATTTTTTAATATTTGAAGATGTTTCAAAAACTTCATTTATGGGCATTAATTTGTTTTCTCCGTTATGTAGACAGTGCA
>NC_061170.1:38915040-39032540 GCF_022113875.1 Hydra vulgaris | reverse complement strand
TGCAATATTGTCCTAAAAACATTTATAAGTTTTATTTGTGTACCAAATGGGGTTTTATGGACCATTTCTTGTAAGAAATGCTTTTGACATAACCAAGTAGATTTGTTGTTTTTAAATTATCTTTCTTTTCTTGTCTTTTTATTAAGTTACACCAAATATTTCTTTCTACAGTTAAAAATGTGAAAAATATAATATTTGTTGGAACTCTAATTCCATTTACATTATCTATCATAGCTATTTGAAAAACATTTATAAAAAGCACATTGCAACCCAGACAATATCGCCATTTTTAAACATCGTCGATTTGTTTTGATTGTTACAAACACTGCCTCGTTTTCACGGAATGCTTTATGAAAAGGTCTATTCGTCGAGAAAGTGATTGGCACTAGCATTTTATGCGAAAAGCTTCTAAAAACAATCTCTAACATGTTCGTATGATAGCGAAACACCTAGTTTTGCCCTTAGAGTTGCTGTTGAGGCTAGGAAAGAACAGCAAAAAGTGAAAAACTTGAGTGTGAATGGTGTTTGTTTTTATTGCGCTAGCTTGCCTAGGTGGTAGCTCATAAAAAAATGAGTGTGGGGACACTTTCATATCTTTTCTCATGAAAGATTTATTTCTCTTCACGGTTGGCTGCTGTGACTACAAAGCACGCCACTCTAAGCTGTGATTTTCCTCACAAAGACATACTTTTTTGTTGTTTTTTTATAATTTTTTATTTTATTTTCTCTGTTTTGTTTCAGTTTTTAGCTGTCATTTTAAAAGTTAGTTTGCTCATGCATTGGTTTGTTATGGTTATTTCGATTTTGCAATTGGTTCGTTTGTTCTGCACTGATATCTTATGTGTATCTAGAACAGAGGTGCGTAGAACCTAACTTAGTTTATACGAAACTGCACAAATCTTTGCTGGAGCGCAAGAATAAATATGAGAAAAGTTATAAAAAAAAATTTACTCTACCGACAGATTATTAATGGCTCAAGAGCGCGTTGCCAAGTCAAAAGTGTACAGACTTCCACTTCCAAAGTGTAAAACTTATACTTATAATATTAATATAAAACTTATATTAAATCCTATTGAAATTATGATAAAACAGCCTAACCCTATCATAACAGCTGTTAGAAAATGCGCTTTTGATCGCAAGTCAAATGCGCATTTGACTTGAAAATACATAATTTGCATGCCGAATAACGGGAAGGGGGAAGGGGGAGGGGGAGGTTTATTAAATTTCAGAAAAAATCTCCTCTCCCCCTTATATTTAAAACCCCCCTTTTTATTAGATTTTGACTAAAATTCCCACCCACCCGTTTATTCCCATTCCCGTTGTATTCTGCACTCGAGAGTATGCAATGCAACCATATTGACCATAGCTACATAGTGACACACCCACAAATTATTTGGAAGACCAAATCCTAATAATACAAATAAAAAGCTATAAAAAAAAATATTTTGAATATTGACCAAATTCTAAAGACAGAAAAAGCATTTGTTTCGCAGTAATGCTTTCAATAATAAAGCACTTAATGAATGAAAAGCATAATATTATGCGCAGTTTATCCGTTCCTTTAGTATAAGTCGTGAAACTGCAAAAGGCATAGTTTGCACATCTTTTAAAATCTTGAATTTCAACAGCTGCTGTTTTTACAAGAAAAATAAAACAAATGAAAAATCTGAAAGATTATTTATTGTTACGCACTTTTTGCTGCTTCCCGTGTTCGTTACTTTTTCCCGTGTTTGTTACAACGTTTACTTTCAATATCCATTGTAAATAATTCATACATTTATGAAGAGATATAACGGGACCATTTTGAAGTTTCACTTTTAATTGTAGTTTCCTGTTGCTTATTTTGAGATATGCTATTTAGTTTAAAGTTTGTACTAGATAAAACATGTGATTTACTTTCCGAATTTTGTTCAGTTATACTTGGATCGTCTTTTTTTACATTTTCTTTTAAGTTTAAATTACGAACAATTTTAAATTTTTTATTTTCGTACTCTTTATATTCATCATTTGTTTTTTGAAACTTCTCATTACAAATATCACTTTTTATGTTCAATTTTCTTTTTTTATTCGACGACCTCATCTGTCCATCAAATTGATTTAAATCATCGTCATCCGATCCTAAAATAATTTTCTTAAAGTTTTAAAGTTAACTTAATTATTTTTATCTTTTAAAGTATATTAAACTATTTTTAAATCCTAATATTCTAACTTAAATGGGCTTGGAAGTATTTGGATCATACCATTTATGGTATAGTTTTTTGCCTACATTTCTCCTCCACACATGACAACTTCTAAATCATAAAGATAGTCATTGTAAAAGCTTACTTTTCGTTAACAATTATTTTATATGATTTTAATAACAACTATCTACATAACTATCTCATGTTAATTAATAAGATCTGTTTTTCTGAAACTAATATTACATCAAGCCTTTCTGCTTCTCTATGCTGAAAGTTATTTGCCCTAAACAAAGTTGGCATTGGAAGAGCGCTCTAGAGATATGGTTTGTAATTATTAAACTATGATTAAATATTGTAATTGTTAAATATATATATATATATATATATATATATATATATATATATATATATATATATATATATATATATATATATATATATATATATATATATATATATATATATATATATATATATAAATATATATGTATATATATATATATATATATATATATATATATATATATATATATATATATATATATATATATATATATATATATATATATATATATATATATATATATATAGACACACACACACATATACGTATATGTGTGTATACAACTTAAATTGCTAGTTTAGATGAGCACTCTGACGTCACATTGAAATAGGGGAGATATAGATATAGATATATATCATATAGTGTAAGTGTGCGTATATATATATATATATATATATATATATATATATATATATATATATATATATATGCATGTATATATATAGTATAAGTAATAACAAATATTATTTACTAAAAGATCTTTTGAATAACTTTTATCAGACACCAGACATTTTAACTTTTTGTTAAAAATTATTTGAGCATAGCATTAATACTATTTTGTATAATGAGGATGTATAAATATTTTCATACCTTCGTTTTCTAATGAATTAGTGCAAAACTTCAACCACCTGTTAGGCGTGCTGTTGGATTGATCACTAGAGACTAATAAACTTTCAACATTGTCACACGGAAAAACATTACAGTTGTTGTTACATAAACGAACAGCAGATTCAGCAAGATTATCTTGATGAAGATTAGTAAGTTTTTTCTTCTCAAGATCATTTCCTTTTTTTAAATTGACTTCCTGACAATGTTGACGACAATCTTTTGCTATCCCAACAAAGTGAACAACTCTGACTGATTGCTTTTCATTGCAAATTTTACATTGCCACTTATTTGTGCTTTTTTTAACCTTAACAAATTATAAATAAAAGAATATTTTGCAATTTTATATTTCACTATGTCAACAGTTTTTACAAAAAAAAAATTATATTACCTGATTTACTTGAAATGTGTTGCATTTGTAACATTGCAATACTTGAAATTCTTGCGTCATTTTTTACTTTTTCTATGAAGCTTTATTTATATAGTCACTTATTCCACATAATTAAGATAATAATTGCATAATAAACACACGAGTCATAAAATTACATACAAAATATATGAGTTATAACATTGCATTATAAATACACGAGTCATACATTGCATAATAAATACGCGCTTACAATGTTTACATAATATTTACACAATAAATATATTGGGATAGCAACATAATAATGAGATGAGAGAAACCTGTTAAAATTCAAATTCAACTACAAACACAAAAAAATGCATAAAACTTGCACAAGATTGCCTAATCTCAAACTTGCAATTCTAACTTATCTTAATGCAAGGCATTAAGATAAGTCAGAATTGATGTCATGCAATACCATGATTCAATACCATGGAGAGTTGAGTCTCATTTTAAAATTAGAAAAAAACATTTTAATAGTAGAAAATAGTTTAAGCATAACTGTTTACAAAATCTAATTAGCATTATTAATAATTTTTTATAACTTTTTATAAGTATAAATAAATTTTTAACTTAATATGTAAACAAAAAAATATTTACAAATTAAAAAAATTATTGAAATATCGTAAACTAACATGACATCATCATCGGCGTTCACGACAAAGTAAACTTTTGTAAGACTTTCAAAAGTGATGCTTCTTTATCTTCAATTCTCTGCTTCAATTTTTGCTAAAAATATTTAAAAATTTATATAAAGATAATATAAACCTCTCACAGATGTACCCAGATCTTTTTAAAGAAATGAATGATTGTATCACTTGTTGAGTAAATACCCCCAAAATATATGCTGAATGTTAAAGTTTGTTTCCTCATAAAAGTTGCAAAAACCATTTTTTAATAAAAATAGTTTTAAAGACCGCCACAAAAATTTAATAATATAGACAACCACTAGAAGCACTGCTAATTGGTAACTCACAACTCCACAACTGATATTGATAATACTGTGTTCAAAAATTAAATAACTTATGTTCAAAAAAAAAAAATTAAAACTGTCTTGTTTATTCTTAAGATAATATTTTACAATGTTAGCTACTGACCCCACTTAGAATGTAAAAGATATATATAAATATATATCTTATAGTATAAGTGTACGCGTGTATATATGTATATATATATATATATATATATATATATATATATATATATATATATATATATATATATATATATATATATATATATATATATATATATATATATATATATATGCATGTATATATATAGTATAGATAATAACAAATATTATTTACTAAAAGATCTTTTGAATAATTTTTATCAGGCACCAGACACTTCAACTTTCTGTTAAAAATTATTTGAGCATTGTATTAATATTATTTTGTATAATGAGGATGTTTAATTATTTTCATACCTTTGTTTTCTAACGAATAAGTGCAAAACTTTAGCCACCTGTTAGATGTACTGTTGGATTAATCACTAAAGACTAATAAACTTTTAAAATTGTCACACGGAAAATCATTACAGTTATTGTTACATAAACGAACAACAGATTCAGCAAGATTATCTTGATGAAGATTAGTAAGTTTTTTCTTCTCAAGATCATTTCCTTTTTTTAAATCGAGTACTTGACAGTGTTGACAACAATCTTTTGCTATCCAAACAAAGTGAATTAAAATTACACCAAGCCTTTCACTTGTAATTACTTCATGTGGGAGATAAAATAACCATGGATAAATAATAAATAGCAGGTAAAAAGAATAAGTCTTATTTTTGTTTTATAAACATAAATTTTCATTTTTTAGGATTATAAATAAATAAAAACATTTTTTAAATTCACCACCCTAAGTTTTCAAAGGAGATTCAATACAGTTAACAGGCTACTTACTTTTTTTTTTTAATAAACATTTTTACATTAATTGCAACTCTCTCAACCTTTAAGCCTAAAATACCTTTATAAAGGAGAACACTGCATTAAAATATAACTTAAGTGCGGTACTTACAATAGTATATGTGGATTTGAACTTCGAACTTCTTGATTGTGAACCAAAAGTTTTACCAATTATCTTATACTGCATTTTACTATACTAAATTAATTTATCTATGCATTGTTAGTGTCCATATATGGTTAATGTAGCTTTATGCAGCCATGGCGCAGTGGTTAGAGCATTTGCTTTATAAGCAAGAGATTCAGGTTCGAAACAAGTTTTGGACGTATTTCCCGTCACGGTAAGGAAGAAGGCGTGAACTTCCTAGTTAAATACACTTCTATGTTGCTCTGTGACAAGACCGTTAGGACTTCTTGGGGCACCTAAATAACAAATTTAAAAAAAAAAAAAACTGTGTGTATGCAGAATTATATGGTTAGTATATGTATAGTTAGTGTATATATTTTACCTCCAACAAAACTCAGCGATTTACTTCAAACATCTATTGCAATACTGTCAATATTCCTATATTAATGAATGGCAACCCTCTCACTGAGTCATCTTCTTTACATATTCTTGGATTATTATTCACTACTGACCTTTCATGGAAACTATATATACAATTTATTGCTAAACTAGGATCTGCTAAGGTTGCTTCTCTTTATCGTGCTTGCCATTTTCTTACTCATGATTCCATTCTCAACCTCTAAAAATCTCTTATTTGTCTTTGTATCGAATACTTTTTTGCTCTTTCTCTTCAAGACTAAGTCCAAAAATGCATTGTAAATGTAGTTAGACGGGCTCTATCTCCCAAGCTTGAGCCTCTTTCCCATTGTCATAAAGTTGCATCTCTTTCTCTTTTCTATAAATACGATTATGATTGCTGCTCAAAGGAGCTATCATCTCTAGTTCCATCATCTCTAGTTCCATCATCTCTAGTTCCATCATCTCTAGTTCCATCATCTCTAGTTTCATCATCTCTAGTTCCATCATCTCTAGTTCCATCATCTCTAGTTCCATCATCTCTAGTTCCATCATCTCTAGTTCCATCAACTCTAGTTCCATCTTCTCTAGTTCCATCATCTCTAGTTCCATCATCTCTAGTTCCATCAACTCTAGTTCCATCATCTTTAGTTCCATCAACTTTAGTTCCATCATCTCTAGTTCCATCACCTCTAGTTCCATCAACTCTAGTTCCATCAACTCTAGTTCCATCATCTCTAGTTCCATCATCTCTAGTTCCATCAACTCTAGTTCCATCATCTCTAGTTCCATCAACTAAAATTCATTCTTGACTTGTCATTTAGTTAAGTCTCATTATTTTACTGTAACTGTCTCTGTATGCTCTAAAAACTTTTATTTGTCTAGTTTTTTCTACAATTGCTTCCTATGCTGATTGCAAATCTTCCTTAGTCTTTGCCTGAATGATGTTAAGAGCTTTTAACAAATTTAATTTCTTGCAATGCCAAAAAAATTTAGGAACTAGTTTTGAGAAGAGCATTTTTGCAACATCTCTCTCTGCAATAGAAATATTATGGTCTAGAAGATCAAGTAGAACCAAAATTTCATCAAGGTACCATAAATGTAATTTCATTGAAACTATTGTGGTATCAATTTCATTTAAAATTGTTTCAGAATTTTGAACATATTGTTCTACGTATTCTCTATATTTCATCATTTGCCAATAAGCATTCATATCTTGGTAAGGCACATCGTATGGTAAAGAAGTTTTTAAAAACCAGATGGACAAAAAAATAAGATTGAGATAAACTCAGCCATAGACTGCACTTCTTTCTTTGATTATCTGTCTTTGAAGAATTAGGGCTACTTTTAATGTCATTCTAGTTTAATTGGAACTGTTTGAACATTATGTTTTCCGGAGATTTAGTTTTTCTACTGTACTGTTTTTCAGTGTTTTAGATGTAATTCATAAACATGTTTTTTGCAAGCCAGCTCTAGTACATTTAAATTTTGTTAATGACTAAACCTGACATTTTTACCAGAAAATCTTCCTGTATTTATAGAAGTTGTATCAAAACATAAACCTTTCACATCATCAAATATTCCATACTCATCCAGTATTTTACCTAAAGCATCATATTGAGCTTGTCCAGTACCACAAACAATAGTATTTTGGCATTCCATCCAAGAAGCTTCATTTTGCCATCAATATTTACTGAGACTGCAAATTGATCTCTTTTTTGATTTTTTACCTTCTATGATATCTTCAATAATTTTCCCATCAAAATGTGTTATCATGGGAAAAATAGATTTTACTTGGTAGCAATTTTAACATATGTTTTTATATTGCTCAGCATTTTCCTGAAAAAATTTGTTTTCAGCTTGCCAACGAACTGAATGAGACAATAAAAAATTAACCACATATCCGTCTGAACTTACTATTAAATTCAAGTCATGGCAATATCTTTAAAAAAATCCTTCCCTAACTCTTGTTTTTGATTATCTGGGCTGTATCTGATTCTGTATTAATATTACTTATGACTGAGAAAAGCTCTAGCTCTGTAGTTGATTCGTCTACTTGGGGTAATTTTTAACATTACAATTTTTTAACTTCTTCTTTTCTTTATTTACAGTCTTATATCTCATGTCTTTGCTCCTCAAAGTCATAAGGTGTCTGGACTTTTGGTCTTTTAAAAACTTAATATTAGAATAATGTAAAAGTTTATCAAAGCATCTTTTTTTAAGATTTTCTTAATATTATCTTTACCAATCAAAATCTGCTCCCCTCTTCTTTTTGAATTCTTCCCTAAATTTCTCTGCTGCTTTCTTCTCCTAGATTTCTCTGCTGCTTTCTTCTCCTAGATTTCTCTGCTGCTTTCTTCTCCTAGATTTCTCTGCTGCTTTAGAGTCCTCATACTTTTCTTTAATGTCTCCCAACTACCGAATAAACTTTTTTTAAATTAAATCCCATCGATCAAACAAGTGATATTATCCCATCGATCGAACAAGTGATATTATCCCATCGATCGAACAAGTGATATTATCCCTGCAAAAATTATGATAATACATTAAATGAAATCAAAATATTAATGACACATTTATAACAATTCATCATATTACATGTTTGTTTTATTGTTCAATAATAAGAAATTTTATTTATTTATTAATTAATCAGACTGCCTTATAGTAATTATATTATTAAGCTATAAACCCATACGTAATAACAATTAAAAAAAATTATTGAAGTGTTATTAAAATAAAACCTTAATAACTCGCTTAATAAGTTCAAAGGATTACAAATATTTATTTTTACTATTTTATTATAAATTGAAATTAAAAAACTTACCTTATAGATTTATCCATTAATAATTCATCTTTGCAACCTCCGTCTAACCAAGGTTTTTTTACTGCAAAAAAAAATACAGTTGTCATGGCAATTGACAAGGCTGGAGCACTGTGCTAATTTATCGGGCCCATCAGTACAACCGATAAACTTTTTGGACGGAGTTAACTTGTTACTAGATCTTTTAAACTGAAAGTTTAGAACTAATTTTTCATTTGTTGCAAAAGTTATTCGAGGTAAGTTTTCTATCAACCAATCGAGGTAGATTTTCTTCAAACAAGTATGCTCTAGCTTTTAGTTTTATAATTTTAGCTATTTTGAATACTATTTAAAAAATATTAGACTACTTGTTATAAGTTAATGCAAATTTAGTTTTAAATACTTTGTCTTAGCATTGGAGAGAAATTTTAAATTGGAGAGCATTGGAGACTTGTTGTTTTTTAAACTATTGTTTAAGTACTTTGGTTTAAACATTTTTGATAAAATTTTCCGATCAAATTTCTGGATTTTAAATTTATTGCGCTCTAAAAATGAAAAATTTTTTTTTTTGCTTAAACTTATTTTCATATAAATGGTCAATTTATAAACTGATTCGCAAGTTCAATTTCAAAAATTGATAAAATATAAAACACTCTAATGGTTAAGTCCTATAATCCTAAATAAATGTGTATGGATTAACAGTTAATAAGTTTATGCATGTTTAATGTGCGGATACAGAGATGATGCATATATGTATGTATGTATGTATGTATGTATGTATGTATGTATGTATGTATGTATGTATGTATGTATGTATGTATGTATGTATGTATGTATGTGTGTATGTATGTATAAATGTATGTATGTATAAATGTATGTATGATTGTATGTAGGATTTGCAATCCCAGGATCCGGCCTAATTTTATAACCCTGAATTTCTGGGATTATTTTAAAGATATTTCTGTATTTAGAATTTTGAAAACTACGATTAATACCTGCATTTACCAATTAATACTTGTATAGCAATGCAATGCAATATTTTCAATATTGATTTATAAGTTTAAAGTAAGTTTAATCAGTCTTATTTATTGTGACCATTACTGGCGCATTTATTAGTAAATAGTAAGAAACTTTAATTGATAAAACTAAATATAATAATAATATAAATAATAAAAATAATAATAACATTAATGAGAAAAAATAAATAGTTTATAAATTCTTATACTTTCATTGATTTGTCAAATTAGGTTGCAATGTCAAATTTCATAGAGTTCAACAGCAAAACCCCTATATGGAAACATTTTCTGCGCGGCAAAGAAAGTGAAACAGCAATGTATAAACTGAACCATTGCAAAAAAGTATTGAAAATTACTGGTGGATCAACGAAAGCTCTTCATTCGCATCTACTTAAGTTACATAAAAACAAATTCAAAAACTGGCGCAACATCTCAGACATCGGAAGAGTAAAACTGCAGAGTAAAAAAAATAAAACTAGTTCATATTTTTCATCAAATAAGAATAAAGAAGACAGCTTGCATCTTGCTTTTTTAACAGTTTTTTTAGTTGCATGTTGCTGTTTTGACTACTAATACTGCTTATTGTGCCAGTTATGTCCAATGGCATATTCTTTTTCATTAAATGGTATCTACAGAAGAATCAATTCCATTTATAGTATTTAAAGTTAAAATAATATTGTCTTAAATATTTTTAATGCGAAAGATATCGAAATTTTCTTTTTCTTTTGAAGCAGGCTTAGTTTTATTAGTTCTAGTTAGTTTTACTAAAATCAACATCTTTTTCCACCTTTTTTGTCTATGGCACTCAATCCATCATTTTATCTTGTCAACATTAAATTAAAAAAAAAGTATTTTTTAAAAATGCCTTAAGATCATTTTTACTAACAAAAAAACCTCGTTCAAATTTTTTTCCAATGCCAGTATAAACTTACCACAATCATAAATCTTATAACAAATAAATTACACTTCATCAAGCAGCTATGCTTACAAAAATGATTTGTTTGTCCAAATATCAATCCCAGAATTCTAATTAGTAAAATTTCGTGACGTTGACCAAATGGGACGCTATTTAAACGATAGATAATTTTTAGAATTCAGGTTTAGTAAGGAATGCAGGGACAATGCCAGCTGAAAAGTGTGTAATTTTACTTAAAGAATAACTTTTTACATTTGATTTAAACCTTGAAAATAGTATTGTGTGCTTAATGACATATGGAGCCAAGGTAATGAAAGAAAGTGGAAAACTATTACAGGATTAATCAACAGCTATGCTTTGCTCATGGTATTCAACTGGCTATTATTTTATTTTTATATAATACGTCAGCATCAAATTGTACGCAGAGACATTTAGTCAATTAATGATCACATTGAAAATTTGGAAAATCTGAATTTAGTGAAAGCTGCGAATCAGATAGCAATGATGATAGTGATGAGAGTTGCTTAATAGTGAATAATCAAATAATTGGACATAATAATTACAAACAAAGCAATTGGTCCAGTAATTAATAAAGTCAGAAAAACTGTGATGGTTTTTAAAAGATCTCTAACTAAAAATGATTACTGTCTTTAAAAATACGTAAAAAAATGACTTTGGAAAAAACCTTCATTTAATCAAAGATTCTAAAACAAGATGGAGCAGCTAACTATCAATGCTTGAAAGGTTTCATAAATTAAAAAATTGCATAAAAAAAGGCACTTGTTGATATCAGTATTTATGATTCTATAAAAATGTCAGATAACGAGTATGAAATTCTTTCTGAACTAGTAAATGTGCTAATTCCAGTAAAAGCAGCAACGGAAGCGCATTATTGACGTGATGCAAACCTTATAACTGCTGATATTGTGTTAGAGTTTATGCTGACTAAATTAAATACTAAATTAAAAACTGAATACTTCAACAAGTTGTCAAGTTTTTGAATATTTAGTAAGTCAAGAAGATGATGAAATACCGAAAAACAGAGATAATGAAATGTTGAAAACTATTAGTGAGCAACTAAATGCCCTAGAAACGTTTTCTAGCAACACCCAGAAATTCTTTGTCAAGATTAGACAAAACTTTTACTCCTAAATTATTGAAAGAAATTGCTTAAAAGTGGTTTTACTTGGGGTGATACAGTCTCTTTTTCTCACTTTCTGTTCACTTTTTAAATAAAAATAAATTAACTTTAGTTCTCATATATAATCTCATATATAATCTTAAAAAATAAGTAAAAAGTCAAGAAAAAAATATTGATACAACCCTCAATCTGTTACAGAAGTAAAATCAGATTCAAAATCGGCTGCCTAAGTGATTAAAAAAAAGATTTTCAAGACAAGAGTATAAATTTAAGCTGTCATAAAATAGAGCTACTCTAGATTTTGATTACTTAAGGTTGTCAGGAAGATTATTAATTTAGATAAGGATAAGACCTTGTGGTACTCCAGAAGTTACTGGAAATGAAGAAAAATGTTGGCCTTCAAGGATGACTTTAATACTGGTGTTAGTAAGAAATGATTTAATAATCTCAAAAACTTTCCCAGATACACCACATGAAGCAAGCTGATGAAAAAGACTAGCATACTAAACTTTATCAAAAACTTTTGATAAGTCAAGAGAAATAGCCCTTTGCTTGACTCCTCCATATAATGCATGATAGAATCTTTCAATTACAGCAATTAGCAAGTCAGCTGTAGTACAAGGTGAAAAACTGTATTGATTTATAGAGAGCAACTCATTAGACTGAGGATGAGACGCTAGAAATTTGTTAATCAAGGACTCAAAGACATTGCTAATAATAGAGAGATAAAAGACAGAAGACTAGTTGGACGATTGGACTAGATAGAGGGGTCGAAGTGTTCTCCAGAGTGTTTAAAAATTAGAACCACAGATACTATTTTCAATCAGGCTGGAAAACAAAATCCAGACAAGCACTTATTAAATAGTTTAGATGAGAGTTCTAGTGAACACTTTTGTAAGACTATGGCAAGAATGTTATCTGAACCACAAGCTGTAGAAAAGTTTAATTGAGAAATGACTTTACCAATGGTAGCCTGAGTGATTTGGATGTCTAACAATAGGTTAACATGTTTAACTAGAATGGCAGGAAGAGTATGTTCCTTAGTTTCAAAAGTCAAATTAGAAGATAAGTTCTTTGCAAATAGTTCTGCCTTATATTAGAGGTAATATATAGAAAGCACATTTATCAGCGGATAGACAAAAAACATCAAACCATGAATCATCACAAAGAAAATCACGAAAATAATACCAGTTAGCTTTAGGGTAGTAGTAAGTAGTGTGATGATTGTGCAAGTCTGAAAAAGAAGTACGAGTTGAAAGATTATAGAAATCATTGCATGATCAAAATCACCTAAATAAGAACAAGGAGAAACTCAACACAAGTTAGGGTCAGAGACAAGACACAAACCAAGGAGTGAAGGTATGTGACTATGGTTGTCTGGAAAATGAGTCACAAAGTTGACTACCTAAGTAAGAGAAAAATACAGAAGTTATGGGCTTTAATGCCAGCTATGTTAGAGTCAAGCCATTCAGTGTGATAAGCATTAAAGTCACCAATAACAAGAATATTGGCAGAGATGGTGAGTCTGAAAAAGAAGAAGTATGAAATAAAAGATTTAGGGAGATAACAGCATGGTTCAAAACATCTTATAGAAAATAACAAGAAACTAAACACAAGCTAGGGTCAGAGACAATACAAAGATCAAACAGTCATGGTAAGTGATTAAGGTTGTTTGGAAAATAAGTCACTAAGTTAATTACCTGAATATTACATATACATATATTACATATATATATTCAATATACATTTATCCTCACTGCACCATTGTCAACAAGTTTAAACTTATTTGGATAGTGACAACTGAGAAAATATATGCTCAGATGATAAAATAAATAACAATAATGTAAAAAAAAATGTCCATAGTTTGAATCAACTCCATTAACATCAACTTGTTTTGTAATCATTAAAAAAAATTCATGTTTGTAGGATTCGTTTTTCAAAACAAAGGAAAAATTAAACTTGACTTAAAATACCCCATACCTTAGTTACTTCATTATTTAGTTAATTAGCAGGGCTAAAATAACTGCATAGCTTATGACTTAGAGTGTCATACACTATCTGATTATCTGATGCAGTACCTAATATGATTGAGTCTCACTGAGTTCTCTACTTATCTTAGCCTCTGATATCTGATATGATTGAGTCAACTTCAACTTCTATCTGATATGATTGAGTCAACTTCAACTTCTATCTGATATGATTGAGTCAACTTCAACTTCTATCTGATTTGAGCCAACTTCTTTTCAACTTCTATCTGATATGATTGAGTTAATTCCTTTTCAACTTCTATCTAATATGATTGAGTTAACTTCTCTTCAACTTCTATCTGATATGATTGAAATAATGTAAAACATGACTAAATTAACTTATAATATTAGACATAAAAAATAATACAAATATTCATGGCCTTCATAGCAACCCTAATTAAAATCCTAATTACTTACCTTCATTCCTTGATATGAATCTTGTATCTGACTCGAGTTTGCACTCAGTTTTTCCTTGTTTTCTTTTAGATGGTTGTGACAATGCTACAATCTCAGTAAAAATTTTATTTCATACTTCTTCATCAGACTCACCTTTATCATCGCACTTCTTACACCTAACTTAAAACTGGAATTCCTTTCTTTTTTTTTTTGTAATGGTTTTCAAGCTTTAATGATGCTCTTTTGTATTTCTACTAAAAAATGCGCTTCCTAAAAAGATCTTTTTATTAATGCTAGATTGCTATTTTATTGATGAAAAAAGGTATTGTTGCTTTTGTTTGTTTTGTCATTCTTCAATTACTTATTCTCATTCTATCTGAGAATTTCTAGAAAGTTTTAGAAAATCATTAATAGCAACAAAAACACAACATTCAAGCATGGCTCTGATCTTATTACCTATCCAAGGAGTGAAGTAAAACTATTAGCAAAAAAACTTTTTCTTTAATTCATTTCCTGAATCTAATGGCTACTTTTAAGTTCATTGCAAAGAAAAAGAAAAATGATTGCTAGACATCTTAATCACTCTGGCTTAAGTTGTTAAAGTTATTTCTTAAACACAACTAAAACTGAAGTGTTTCAAACTGAAGTGTTACAAACTGAAGTGTTACAAACTGAAGTGTTACAAAAGTGTCTAAAAAAGGTGTTTTTTAGGAGTCTCCTGGATACTTTCTAAAATATATAACAAGTGCTTAACTAAATATTTCAATGTTTATTGAGTTTTAATCCAAACAAAAGACATTTTCTTACTCCTGATATCTATTTTTCCTTCTTTTTATATAAATATGTATATATGCATGTATATATATATATATATATATATATATATATATATATATATATATATATATATATATATATATATATATATATATAGATATATAGATATATATATATAGATATATATATTGTATATAAGTATTTGAGGTCGGCAAAAAACCGTCGACCTCATTTCTAAGTCTTTATTATTAACCCCTTTGCCCACCTGATGCTGACCCCTAACAGTT
The DNA here is from genome assembly GCF_022113875.1 of Hydra vulgaris. NCBI lineage: Eukaryota > Metazoa > Cnidaria > Hydrozoa > Anthoathecata > Hydridae > Hydra > Hydra vulgaris. The sequence goes on along the minus strand of NC_061170.1, from coordinate 39,017,219 downwards.
TGAGGTAAGCAATAAATTGCCGAACTCGTTTTTTTCTAATTCCAAGAGTTGAAGAGTTGTGTGTGTGTATAAATATATATATATATATATATATATATATATATATATATATATATATATATATATATATATATATATATATATATATATATATATATATATATATATATATAGAATACATAGATTAATACAAGAAGCTGTCTTTTTTGGCTAAAATATTAGTCGTATTGAGGTAAATGTTAGTTGTATAACAATTTTAACTGCTTAAAGTTGATTTTTTTCAGGATTTCAATTTAAGTGCTCAAAACGTTTTGGTGCACAAATCAAAATACTCACAACAAACCCCAAAAGTCAATATAAGATTTTATGAAAATAGTTATTAGACACAAAATTTTTAAAAATCATCAAATATGCCACAAAATTGCATTAGTTTTATATCTATATAAAACTAAATATATTATTTCTATACCAAATATATTTATATATTTATACATAAATACATATATTTTCTTAAAATAACGAACTTTTAAATTAATACTTTTAGCACTGCAAATTAAGAAAAACACTATAACACAAAACAACAAAAAAGTAATTAAGAAAATTACAATAAAAGAAAACAATATAAAGTAATGAAAAATTTAAAAATACATAACTAATAAAAATCAACTCAATGTTACCTGAACAGTATTTAACTTTTTCTCTGCTGATTCATTGACTAAAAGTTTTATTTTGCTTTTCGTTAATGTTGACAATAGGTTTTCAGCAGTTTCTTTACAAATATCATCTAATGTAACATTAGATTTTATGTTTGCATTACTTTCACATGACTCATTTTCAATTTCCTAGAATATTAAAAAATAATAATAAAGATTAAAAACAACATAAAAAATTGAATCTCTATTACCAAAACAAAAAAAGTCTGTTGGCCATTATCTTCTATGCTGTGACTGAATAAAAACTGTTAAAAATCTTTATTTAGACACTCATCTTTATATTTATATTTCTCTATAACACAAATTTGTTTACAAGATTTTATTTTTAACAGAAAATTAAAATGTGGTAGTGTAGTGTAAAGCACTCGTCTCATAAGCAAGAAATTTCAAGTTTGATCCCCACCAAGTCCCTGGCAGTATGGAGCTTAACTTGGAGTAAGCATTTTGGAGTTGAGCGGGTTATAACCACAAAAAACAACCTTTTCAACTGTAGTGGTACTTTCAGCTTTAGGGAGGTGAATAAAATTAAAAAAAAAAAACCAAATCATATTGTCAAAATAATTTGGTTTTTTGCAACATGTCAAAGAAAAATTTTAATTGATAAAGTAATGTTATATATAAATTAAATTATTATTATCTCAAAAACTGCCATGGATATTGATAAAAACATGACATTAACCTTAAATGAGTATTGATTATAACATGACGTAAAATAAAACAAAATAAAAAAATTCAAATGCAAAAATATAAAACAGTAAAATAAAAAAGTAATAAAACCAGATAAATAATAATAACAACCTAATAATAAAAATCCTTAAAAGTTTATAAACTTTTGACCTCTAAATGTTGATTGGTAGGATATTCAATGCGCAACCACTCTTCATTAATTGCTTCATCAAGTGGAGGAGGAAATGTTTGCATCTGGGGAAGAGCTTGGAAATTCATCTGCGAAAATGATGATGTATAATATACAAGTTAATCTCTATAAAGATATTTGTTAAAATGTTTTTAATAAATTTGTGTAATATACAAGTTAATATATCTCTATAAAGATATTTGTTATAATATTTTTAATAAATTTGTGCAATATACAAGTTAATATATCTCTATAAAGATATTTGTTATAATATTTTTAATAAATTTGTATAATATACAGGTTTATATATCTCTATAAAGACATTTGTTGAAAGTTTTTTAATAAATTTGTATAATATACAAGTTTATATATATCTCTATAAAGACATTTGTTAAAATGTTTTTAAAATAGGTATTTAAAAAATGTAACAAAATTAACAGTTAATTATTTTCTAGTAAAGTTTTAGCTAATTTTTTTTTTTCAAAATTTTTTCTATTGTTATAATAATTTTCAACTTAATACTCTAATAATGTTAGGAAATTTAATTTCATATGAATTTTGTTTTCACTTGACTTTGAGGTGAAAACAAAGCATTGATGCTAATTTTAAGGGAAACTCTAGAAGATACTATATAACAATATTCAAAGATTTTTGGGTGCTTATTAGTGGCATACCTTTAGAAAACACATGAAAAAATTTAAAAAGAAAAATATTACAAAAAGCTGTACGTTTTAAATATTTTAGCTTTGCCAAGTAGACAGCGGACAAAGGAGCAAAAAGTAGTATATGATCTCCTCATTGGACATCTGGCGACCCTAACCCTATGGATGGTTGCTCTGTTAGTGTTACTTGATTATATTGCCAAAGTTACACAAGGAGCCCTTTGTTATGACTTAATTACGGTTGATTAATAGTACTAATGCAACTGTGTAGCTTATTTTAGAGATGGTGTTTTGATAACTTTATTTTAGAGATGGTGTCTCGATAGCTTTATTTAAAAGATGGTGTCTTGATAAAAATACTCATTTTGGGCAGATGTTAAATGCATCCGGCTGCTGTTTTGTAGAAGGCCTCCTAGACAAAGACTTAAGGGGTAAACAGATTCTATCTGTTGACCAACCTTGCACCCCTTCTCTATCTATTGGCACAGATGTATTTTTAATTCATTTTCTACAGTTTAGGATGTTAAATGCTGGGTCTTCTTGACTAGATGCATGGGTTTTGCTTGTGTCTCTGTTTTTATGACTAGGCAACTTATTCTATTATTTCCTAATGAGGATACAGCTCTAAAACTCAGTTTTATGGTTCTGAGGCCGGCAGGTAGTCAGGTTTCCTGAACTCTGTGGTAGCTCATATAGAGGCTGATTCCATCAACAGCTGTAAAATATCAAAGTACTAACAGCGCTATGTTGCACATGGATGGTGTCCCTATTTGTACTTTTAATGTGCATTGCCAAGGCCACATTGGAGCCTTTTGTTATGGTTTAGGGTTTATTAGTAGCAATGAGGCAATTGCTTGGACTATTAAACAGTGTACTGAGTACTATCTATGTTTCGAGTCAAGTCCTTTCACAAATTTCAAAATGAATAAAGCAATAAAAACTATAAAACACAAAAAACCACAGTCAAGTTCGCTAATCCTATCATTCACTAATATTCATGACCTTCGAAGTAACTTTTCTTCTGTCGAGTCTTATCTCTTGCAAAGTTCACCAGACCTACTTACTCTTTGTCAGACTAATTTGAGTTCAGCTGTCTCATCTTGTGATCTTAGTATTGATGATTATCTTCCTTTAATTCGTAAAGACTCCAACAGTCTTTACGAATTAAAGGAAAAAACAGTCTTTACGAATTAAACATGCTTGGCCTGGGCATTTACATTCGTAAGAATTCACCTATTTGTGGGGAAACTAGGTTTGAATCCAGACTACTCTTTTATGTGCTTTTGTTTAGCACCACTTTACTCTATCACCTTTCTCTTTGTTTTATATCGCTCTCCTTCATCTCAAGACTACACTCTTCTTGATGTTATTCCTGATCATATTGACCAAGCCCTCTCTCTTTATCTAACAGACAATATTGTTGTTTTCGGTGACTTTAATGTTCATCACACTGAATGGCTTGGCTCTAGTGTCAGTGACTCTGCAGGCATTAAAGCCCGCAACTTTTGCCTTTCTCAATCCCTAACTCAAATAGTCAACTTTCCAACTCACTTTCCAGACAACCCAAATCATTTACCTTCTCTACTCGACTTATGCCTTGTTTCTGATCCTAGTTAGTGCTCAATTTCTCCACTTTCACCCTTAGGTGCCCCTGATCATAGTTTGATCTCTCTAAAACTATTATCTCATTCTTCTTTATAATCAGAATTCCCCTATCATTGTATATTGTACAACTACCTTAAAGTTAACTGGGACTTTTTCCGTGATTTTCTTCGTAATGGCCCTTGTTTAGAAATCTTGCATCTTTCTGTTGACAATGTGCTTCTTACACAACTTCGTGGATTCAGGCTGGCATGAAATCCTTTATTCCCTCTCAATGATTCCAGGTCAAGCCTCACTCTTCTCCGTGGTTTTTCTCACATTGTGCTGCTGCAATTGCCAATCGAAACCATTACTTCCATATCTATCAGCAAAATAATTCTCCAGAAAACAGACATCTGTTTATTACTGCTAGGAACCATTGTAAAAAGGTTTTGTCTAAAGCCAAAGCCCGCTATTCTCAAGTCATGAAATCTTGTATTTCATCACAAAAATTAGACTCTCGTGACTTCTGGAGAATCTTTAATAGTATCAATAATAAGGGCAAGTCTGTCATTCTACCTCTTTTGTATGGTTCAGACTTTGTCACCTCACCTAAAGACAAAGCTGAAATGTTTTCTAAGAACTTTTCATCAATATCATCTCTTGATTCCACTAGTTGCGTTCTACCTGATATAGCCGTCAAACAATTTGATCTATTGCTTGACATCCATATCACTCCAGCTTGTGTATCTAAAGTGATTTCCTGCTTAGACTCTTCTACAGCTTGTGGCCTGGACAACATAACTGTTATAGTCTTGCAGAAGTGTTCTCCGTAGCTGTCGCCTATCCTTTCAAAACTATTCAACAAGTGCTTATCAGAGTCTTGGTTTCCAGCTTGTTGGAAAGCAGCATCTTTTATCCCTATTTTTAAAAATTTTGGAGAGCAATCTGATTCATCTAACTACCGTCCCATTAGTCTTCTTCCTATCATAAGCAAGGTTTTTGAATCTTTAATTAACAAACATTTAATCTCTCATCTTGAATCTGATAAGTTACTTTCTGATTATCGATATGGATTTTGATCTTCTCAATCTACGGCTGATTCGCTAACAATATTATCTGATAGATTTTATTGTGCATAAAGGTGGAGAGGTGAAGGCTATCGCTCTTGATATTTCTAAAGTGTTTGATAAAATTTGGCATGCTGGTCTTCTCCATAAGCTTTCTTCTTACGGTGTCTCATGATACATCTTTAAGATTATTGATTCCTTCCTTTCCAATTGTAGTATAAAAGTTGTCCTCGATGGACAGCACTCTTCTTCTTATTCTGTAACCTCAGGGGTTCAATCAACAGCCCTATACTATTTTTAATTTACATTAACGATCTTCCAGATATTCTCACATCTAAGGTGGCATTGTTCGCTGATGATACTATCATTTATTCTTGTTATGATAAGAAGTCAATTCCCACTGATTGCTTGGAGGGCGCATTTGAGCTTGAAAAGGATCTCACTTCTGCTACAACATGGGGCTCACATGCTGTAGCAGAATTGTTATCGCAATAATTTAGACCTTCCTATATTTATGAATGGTAATGTACTCAATGAGTCATCTACCCTTCATCTTCTGGGATTGACTCTTACTTCTGATCTTTCTTAGGAACCGTATATCAAATCCGTTGCAAAATTAGTATCTGCTAAAGTTGCATCTCTTTATCGAACTCGACGATCCTGTGTTGTTTCTCATCTATATTAATGACCCACTAACTATTGCCTAAAACTGTGTTGTTTCTTATCTATATTAATTACCCACCAACTATCGCCCAACACTCCTGTGTTGTTTCTCATCTATATTAATGACCAACCAACTATTGCTTGAAACTCCTGTGTTGTTTTTTATCTATATAAAAAACCTTGCTTTTAATAATCTTATCTTAAAGTAGATCTATTTTTCTGATAAAAAAACTATATACTCCAATCTTGATAATAAGTCAACACTTTTTGATTATTTAGAACAAACAGCCAAATTTGAATGTGATCTTTCCTTAGTAATAGCTTGGGGCTTACTGTGGCTAATGAATTTTAAGACAAAGAAAACTCAATTTACTGCTAAAAAATACAGCTGTTGATATTCCTATATTGATAAACATTCTTACTGAGTCCTCTACTTTAAATTGTATACATAAATCCAATCCATTGCAAACTAACCTAATGCATTTGTTAAGATTGTTTCTACATATCATGTTTGCCATTTTCTTACTCCTGATGCCATTCAATACATCCACAAATCACAAAATGTTAAACTGCTGAACATGTTGAATTACTGAAAAAAATGTTAAACTGTTGAAAAAAAAAAGTGCAATTATAGTTTATAAATTGACACCCTAAACCAAAAGCGGTATTTTTATACACTTTGATACAATCTAAGGTAGGTTCTGTTATCACATATTATGACATAATATGTTATAACCTCATGAAAATAATTGAATTTTGAATTAAAATTTATTGTAAGTGACAGGTATTGAAAAAGTTAAATATATATATATATATATACATATATATAATAAAAAATAATAATAATAATAGCAATAATAATAATGATAATAATAACAATAATAGTAACAATAATAATAATAGTAATAATATTAATTATCAATCTAACAAAGTGACATGAGGAGCAGAAGAAGGCTTGAATATTTATAATTTTGGCAAATGAAATCTATATTTTTTAACACTGTATCCAGCTTTAATTGAGTTTGAAATATAAACAATAATAATACAAATTAATATAAACAATAATAATACAAATTAGAGATAAATAATAATAACTAGGATATTTAACTTCATTTTTACTTTACAAAATTAAAAAAGAAAAACAATATCATAAAAATCAACCAACACCTCTTTCAATAACTCTTGTTGTTCCTGATCTACAGTAAATAGATACCTGTATAATTCATGGTGCTGAAAAAATCTGAAAAATAATTAAAAAAAAAAAAATCAATAAAAGCTAGAATCACTGACAATAGAATGATGAACAACAAAATAATTTTAATGGTTAAACTTTACAAAACATCATACTTGCAATACAATTTATAAGTAAATTAAAACGCACAAAAATAAGAAATCTATAACATCTTTGATTATTCTGGTTTCAAACTCAAAAGATTCTGGATTCTTTAAGCCATGTTTCAAATTGTCAATGCTGCATTGTAATGAACAATTTTTTTCACAATTTAAAAGAAATTTTGAATACAATTTAAATAACTTCATTAGTTGCTCATTGCTTAAACTCAGTTCTTGAGCAAAACTAAATCAGTTTAAAACAAATACAAAATAAATTATCAAGATAATACAAAAATGAATAAACATTCTCACTTATATATTCCTCTAATGCACCTAAAGTTAAAATTTAAAAACAACTCCAACTCCAGCTCAAAAAAACTTTTTACACATAAAACTTTTTTTTCAGTTTACACAACACAAAAAACTAAAGATATATAGAAAAAAATTAAAACAAATTTAAAATGTTATGATAAAACTTTGTGGCTTAATAAATTTAAAAATTACTTATAAATATTGAAAAAACAATCGACCAACGCAGCATCTTTTAAATTTGTCTGGTGACTTGATCCATTCATTAGCTGAATTAACTTACTAAAAAGTATAAATATATAAATCTTAAATAAACTTTAACAAACTGCATGCAAAAAAATATTGAGACTTACATTTCCAAATCACATCCTGAATATTCTCTAAGCTTCAAAAGCTCTTCGTTGCTAGCTGATAGTAGATCTTTCCAATCCATTTTAATAGTCTCAGATAAAAAATATATATATGTATGTTTATTTTTTTAATCTGAGATTAATAAATTAATAATTATATATATATATATATATATATATATATATATATATATATATATATATATATATATATATATATATATATATATATATATATATATATATATATATATATATGTATGTATATATATATATATATATATATATATATATATATATATATCTTCAAATATATATATATATATATCTTCAAATATAATAATAATCAGTAATATTTTACAAATAAAACTCATATAATATTGAAAATTTTAAGAATAGATTGTTTAATTTCTGATGTTACCTTTTTTTTGTTGTTTTGTGAAATTGCCACCGACGGCAAACAATAGTAACTTCCTTAGCACAGTGAGCCGAAATCTTTATTAGTTGGACAATAATAACTTATATAACTTACTAGATTGAAAACTTTTCATATTGGTCATTCCATGCCAAGTGAACCAGGGTCCAACATGGATCCCCTCAGATTTTGATGAAACTTTGTGGGTTGGTTTATATCAATGAGAAAAAGAAATTCCTAAAAATTTCAGCTTACAATCTTTTGTGGTTCATGAGATATTGCCATTTGAAATTTCTGATTTTTCCAAAGATTAAAACTTCGTTAGCAAAAACATTTTTGTTTATACTTTGAAGCTTTGTATTTTAAAAATGAAATTTCAAAAAATCCTCTAGTTTTTTTAATTAGATACAATGCTAGGCTTACTTTGTTAAAACTTTGATATTGAATTATCATATTTCATCCATAATGGCTGCCTAAAAAACCTAAAAAATTGTTTGTAAATATAAAAAGTTAATTATTGATGGGCCAATATACAAAATTAGCAACTTAAGAAGTGAAAAGACATATCTTTTTAGTTTCTATATATGACAGGCTTCTTAATTTTTTAAAATTTGCTGATAAGATACAATTCAGTAAAAAAAAAATGTATTCCTAAAATGGCTCTGGGGAAAACTTTAAAAATCTTCCCTTTAAACCACCGGTAACTTAGGATCAACACTGATTTTCATAATAATTTTTTTTTAACTGATTTAACAGACTTAATAATAAGTGAATTCAGAAAAAAAATTAGTGGGTACTCATGGGGAAGTGACAAAGTCAGAGCAATCAAATTGGTACAAAATGCATTAAAGTGGTAAAAATATAGATATTGATGTACTTTAGTTTTTATTACCTACTGCAATGCAAAATATATATATATATATAAAAGTATATCATAATCATTACTAGAAATAAGCTATAAACTAAGATTGAATTAAACTCAGTTTTTAAATAACCTTTGTTGCCTCCTCTCCCCCTGACCATTTACTTTTTAACAAGCATATTTTTGCACAGAACATTCTTATCATAACTAATTAAGAACATTCTTATCATAACTAATTAAGAAAAAAGTTCAATCAAGAACTTTTTTCTTAATTAGTTATTGAAAATTTTACCTTAAGCAGTGTGTCATATAAAATTTTATTCTTACTATCTGCCCAACACATATTTGTTTTCATATCACTGATTTTCTTACTATTTGATATTCTGACTATAAATTTTGTATAACTTTTCCCAAAGCATTTGCTATTTAGCCCATCCCAATTTATATGATTATCATCGTTTAAATTTAGGTTACAGATTATACCAAGTGACAAGAGTTATTTTGATTTGTCATCACAATACACAAGTTAATTAAGTAATATATATTATGTAATAAAAATATTATTATTTAATAAAATATCAACATAAAAATTGAATAATCCAAATTTGCTTTAATAAAAAATGTGGATTGATCAATTTAATAACAATTTTGCTATGTTGTTATATAGTTTTGTTATTATATATACTATTGTACAAATGTAGTATTTCAGTTTTTTCATGAGCTGATAGTTCATAGCATCTACCAGTTGCTGATTGCACTTTTAAAGATGAAGTTTTGCATAGAACATGTGAAATTGGAACTCAGCAAATATCTTCTCTATATGGCCAAGTAAAAGTGTTTGAGGAAATAGACTGCTTCATGAACTTTATAAGGATATTTTGATTTTCTACAGATATTTTCACAATATTACCTAAAAACCATTTTTCATCATAAACACATGCTATATAAATTCCTGGTAAAATAGAGGAAAGTAAACATTACTTTCCTCTATGGAAAGTGTCATTCGACTATGTGTTTACATTAGTAAACACATTGTCGAATGACACCCATCTCATCTAAGTTGTTAATAATTTTGGTATAAAACAATGGTGGAACTGTTGAACAAGTAGCATTACGTTCTTCTAATTTTAAATTTATGCAATGTAATGTAACTGTATCATTTGAAATTTATTGAAAATGTATTCCTTTAATATTTTGTCTACACAAATCATACATTTTCTCAGATGAATTGATAGGATCAGTTAGTGATTGTAAACTTGCCCTTGCTACAAGTCTTTTGACAGTTCCCCCAACACCATCACAAGCACTCTTTCCATGTGATGTAGCAAAAAAATACTATTCTGCAGATACCTCATGATCTTGTTCATGGTGACATAAGTTAGATATGTTTTTATAATTTTTGTATTGTGAATTTGCACCATCACCGAAATAAATGCAATGGTTGAAGTAGAGTATCAACTCTTTTAAATAATTTAATACTTCATGAATGAAACAATGAACTGAGTTTGCCATGCATTTGTTTCAAATGTCATGACAAACTCAGTTTGTCATGACATTTGAAACAAATGCATGACAAACTCAGTTCATTGTTTCATTCAGTTCATTGTTTCATTGAAAATGTCATGACAAACTGAGTTCTATTACGACATGCATTTGTTTCAAATGTTTGCAGTTTTTATCATTTTTTGGAAAGTAGAAAAATAGTTTTGTGTAAGTCTTGTGTAGTCAATTTTCCAACTCTCTGGAACCAAAGTTAATAATTTAAGTTTTTCTGATTTTGAAAAAATATTAAACTTTGCTTTAATTAATTCCATTAGTGAGTCCAAGTCTTGCTTACTGTTGCAACATAGCTCTTTTGTTATTTTTACATGAATCGCTTTTATAATCTTTTTTGTTATTTTTTAGATACAATATTTTATGACATTCTGTCAAAACTTATGACCAGGTATTAAAGCAAAATTCCTTTGCAACAGCAACACTGATTACTCTGACAGATTCTAAAAAGAAACAAAATGATAAAACATTAAATAAGCCTTTATCTTTGAAATAATTGATAAAGTTAATTTGTTTTAAACACTTTTTATTTTAATTTTGTATTTGTTAAATGGATCACAACAAAAGTTTCCATCGTACGAAGACTCAAATCTATTCAAAAAGATTGTTTCATGGCGATAACAAATAGTTTTTATTTGATTAACTTTACATCGTAAGTGCACAAGTTCTTGATCTTTTTGGTTAATTTGTCAAAACATTTAATTTTGTTGAATTTGGTAAATTTTCCTTCATGCAAATTTTTATTTAATGTTTTTCCAATGCAACATCGAGTAAGATTTTAAGATGCACTAGCCATTTAAATTATTATCTAAAAAAAGTTTGTTTAGTTTCAATTTTTGAAGTGTAAAGTTTCCATGAGTTTTGGCATAATAATTAAAAAATCTTGATATTAAAAAAATCAATGTCAAGGTTTTAACAAAGTAAGCCTACAGTTGTATATAATAAAAAAAAACACTAGGTTTACTGAATTTTCCTTTTTAAAATACAGAGCTTCAAAGTATGAACAAAACATGTTTTCGCTAACGAAGTTTTAATTTTTGGAAAAATTAGAAATTTCAAATGGCATTAACTAATGAACCACAAAAAATTTTAAGCAAAAATTTTCAGGAATTGCTTTTCTCATTGATATAAACCAACCCACCAAGTTTCATCAAAGTCTGAGGGAGTCCATGTTGGAATCCCAAAATTTCAGTCCACTTGCCATGGAATGACCCTATTACAACCTAGCACCACATTAAAATTGGTCAGGGTTAGGGTTAGGGTTTGGGTCTAAATTCTAAGGTAACAGAATATTTTGCGCAACTACCATGGATATTACCAAGCTTAAGAAACTTTTCGAAATCTAAGTTTTAGATTGGCCTAATAGTAATGCTACAGGCAAATTAAAAATTATTTTATGCATTTTAATGATTACACACACAAAACTACTAATTTTTGCTGTTGCTATACAGTTCTAGAGCTCTTAGTAACCAGTTACTTTTTTATTTTTCTTAAAACTAATGCATTATTCAAAATATATTTTTTTAACAAATGCAATAGCTTTTGAAGACATTCTTAATTGCTAAGGGCTCATAGCAACAGTTGATTAGCTTAATTTAATATGACTTGCGTGTTCTTAGCAACCAATTAAAAATAAAAATGTTTTCATACAATTAGAACTAGAGTTAAAACTTTGCAATTACAATTTACAATCTGTAATAAGGTAGAGTAGTTTAAGAATACCATTTGGAATAATTTTTTTCTGTGTTCTTGAACTTGAAATCAAATAGTCAAAAGAACACATTAGTCTTTTTAATTAACTTTTATTTATTTTGCAACACTGACACTTTCTAGAAAATTTACAAAACTTCTTAAAGTTCTTATTTTGTATTTTTTGCGCCTCGACTGAACATTAATAATGCATACATGGGCTATTCTCTCTATTTGCCAACCATAAATAAGAATGTGATGCTGGTTCTATGATACCAGGGATATAGATTTATATACTTTTAGCTTATGAAGTATTTTCAGCTGCATTAAAGTCATTCATTTTTTGTTTGACAGCAGCTACAAACAGAACAACACTAACAAAATCTTGTTGCTGTAGATAATGCTCTAAGAACTTTTCCATCTAAAATTGTAATCTTACTTTGGTGAAGTATTGTTAAGTTTTCAACAAGTTTTAAATCCAACCATGAACTAATTCTCTTGTTTTATAACTTCAACAGTTACCTTTTTAAATGAGAACCTTATTGGTCTGTAACCAATAATTTTTTGACCAAATAATTTTCTTTTTGGCAATAATCTATCCAGAACACTGAAGTAGAACAAAACAAGAAAGTAATAAACTCCTTTTAAAGAAATTCTGTTTTCTTTCTTAGCTGATGGCTGAGTGTATGTCTTTAAATATAAATTATGAAATTAATAACTTGTTTCTGCAACTGTATTTGCATAACGGTGTTTGATTGACTAACTTTTGAATGTGTATTTCTCCAGAAAAATCAGTTGCAGTCTATAATGTTTGTTCTAAAAGACAATTTTTTCTTATCAGCATTAACACTATTGTAGATAGTTGAGATTACAACTTCTACTAATAGCATTATTTCTTAAACATTAATAATTAGACTTGCTCATATTACTATATAATACAAGCTTTATTCAGAAGACTTATTGAAAGTGTTTTGAGCATGCTCTGAATCAGTAGGCTGTTTTAAATATATTTCTAATTACTTTAACATTTTTTATGAAATCTTAAACAAGTTACAGCTACTAGCATATAACAGTTTGTCAAAAGAATAAGTTGTTAATTCAGAGCAGGATTGAAAAGTCTTGTTTTTCAAAATAAATGACCTTTGTAAAATAAATTAGGAATTAAAAAAAAAAATAAAAAAGTTTAGAAGGGGGCCAAAATACCTAATATACTACCTAAAAATATCTACTTAATTTTGAGAAAAGACATAGTTAGTAGAATTCTAAATTTCTTTTAAAAATTGTTATAGTCTTTAAACTTTGTGTCAAGGAATGATTCATTTCGACACAAGTTTCAATGGCTATAACAAAAAATTTAGTATTCCACATGCAATATCTTTACCTGAAAATAAATAGGTCTTTATAGGTAGCAAGTTAGGTATTATTGCCCCCTTGAAAACAATTTTTTTTTTTTTTTTTTTTTTTTTGAATTTCCAATTTAGTTTATAAAGGTCATTCCTTTACAAACTGAATTGAAAATTCGAAAAAAAAAAAAAAAAAAAGACTTTTTAATCCTGTCCTTTAGTGACTGCTAATTAATAATTCATTGTCTTAATTAATAAATCCTTAAATGATTTCTTAAACTAAATGTTGGTTTTATTTTATTAATAATGAAGACTGATTTATTGATATTGTTAGGTAAGTCTTTTTCAAGCTAAACTGAATTAGTTGTATAAAGGTTTTATTAATTTTTATATATAAAGTCCAACTTTTAAAATACTCTAACAAAAAAAAGATTATAAATCAAACATTAAACTCAGAATAGTATTTACTAATGATAAGAAGTTTGCCATTTTCATTAGACATTTTAGGGGCAATTTTAAGGATTTTTCCACAGACATACACCGTCTCCCAAAAAAGGCTATTTTTAACATATAGTCAGTTTTTAGATGTCGATCATAAATTGATGAACTTGATATCTTGTAGTTGTTGGTATATTAATAATAATAATAATAATAATAATAATAATAATAATAACAATAATAATAATAATGATAATAACAATATTAAAATTAATATATATATATATATATATATATATATATATATATATATATATATATATATATATATATATATATATATATATATATATATATATATATATATATATATATATATATATATATATATTGCAACCCATTAATATAATTATTTTAAAAAAATTTATGAAAATAGACATAAAATAACAATCCATCTGACCAATAGCATCATTATGTAAATTTTAATGAAATATAGCAATATCAATGTAGCTACAGGATTTGTTTTTTTTATAAAAAGCATTAACTTTTATTTTGGCCAAAACAATTATAATAAAAAGAACAAAACATTAAAATTTGATGTAAATTTCTAACTCGACTTCTTCTGACTTTCATTCTAACTTGTTTCGTTTTCTTAAACTGACTTACTTTTGGTCAGCAAAGTGGGTAATGATGCTCTTTAGTGAGCTGAACTTGTCTTTGCAGGCCTGAGTATGTGGTCTCTATTTGGCAATTAGCTGGAGGAGGATAAACCACAATGCTCAAATAATTTTTAAACACATTTTGTTTGAATGAAATTGTCCATATTGATAAAAAATAATTAAATGAGGAATTAAATTGGAATATTTATTCATTATTGATATAAGCATCTGAATATATCGTTAGAGATGTTTATTAGAGATGTAATAAACTGCATAGCAAGAAATAATATTACTAAGGATATTAACTACCTTGCAGAAAAAAAACATATTTGTTGCTGTTTTGGGGCTAAAAAGAAACCTTTTTTTGTGCTGCCATTCCGGATTAGCTCCAATTTCCCAATATTCACCACTGTCACATAATCTAATAGCAAGAAATCATATAGATCAAGTAGTGAATCAACATTTTTTAAACATGCACAGGGTTATAATTTTATCTATCTTTTTCTTCGATCATGGCTAAATTATTATAAGCATTTGCTGTAATGCTGTAGTGGTTGAGAGTAGAAGCAATGCGGTAGTGTTGTATTGCAATGTAGAGCGCTAGCTTTGTAAGTGAGAAGTTCTGAGCTCCTATCACATAATTGGTAATACCACGCTGAACTTGTATTTGTGAGCAGCAGCTTTGTTCCTTAAGGTTCGTGTTTTGAAAGCAGCCTCTTTGATCTTAGTGACCCCCCACGGGGTAAAAAAAAATTTGAAGTTTGTTTAATTAAAAAACTGTAAAGGTTTTTTTTGCATTTTTATTTCCAATTTATTTATAGTTAAAACATATATATACAAGTAATAGCTCTATATTAATATAAGGCTAATTTAAATCAACAAAAAAATAATCTCAAATAAAAATAAACAATCATCCAACTTATTTAAAATTGCAGAGATTGATCTTTTAACTAGTTTTTGTATTCAAATTTCCTTAATAAATATCATGCATAATTTGCATATCAATGTATTGAAATCTAATTTTTAACTTTATTTTAACTCTTACAAAAACGAGGATGTTTGATAATGTGTTGGAAGCTAATATCAAATTAATAATCCCAAATGTGCGAGACACTCTAGACTAGGGATGTACCAGAATTCTTTCCAGAATTTTTGTCTTTTAGACCAATTTGCTTCTGGGTGGAACTAAAATACTTTTTTTACTTTTTTTTTATGACATGTGCCACAGGCTTTGAAAACAAATCAAAAAATCATTATCCTACAGAGCAATGAAGAACTATAAGTAAACCTAGGTAAAAAATACAAATGTAATTTTATTTGCAAAAAAAGTTATACTACAAAAACATTTGCAAATATTACATTTGTATTTTTTTTTTGCTGATTGTCATAAAAAAAAGTAATTTTTTTTTTTTAATTCCAGTTTGAAGCGAATTGATCTAAAAGACACAAATTCTAGCCAGAATTCCGGTTTATATGTTACTGAATACAAGTTTATCACTTTTTTAGTTAGTAATCTTGAAAAACAAAAACCTCTTCCAAATCTTGAAAAACAAAAACCTCTTCCACATTTCAAGTTTAAACATTTTGGTAATCAATACATGTAAATTCGTATGATATATAGATTAATGGAATAATTTTATGAGGAAATCATCAAAACAAGTTTGGTAATTTTGATATAAAATTATAAGGGCTCTTTCATTGGTGCAGTTTATTCGATTGTTTAGTTTTCTACAATGAAACATCCTGACAAATAGACATTTTGAAAAATGAGATTTTGCTGATTAAAAGACATAAAATAAGCGAGTCTCAAAAGAGTTTTTACTTTTTGACTTGTTGTTTTGAATAAAGATCTACATGCTTATTTAAAGTTTATTATCAAACTTAACTCTAGTAGTTTTTCATTTTTTAAACGAAATTATTTCACAGATGTTCCCTATCACAGATGTTCCCTATCACTGATGTTAACTCTAAGATTTAAGTTGACTCTAAGTATAAAATAATATTATTATAAGAAAAATTTTTTTTCTAAGGTATGTCCATTTAAGACAAGAATTTAGATGTTATCTAGAAGGAATTTCACTGCGGACTTGCATGTGAAAATTTTTCCTTAGCGCATTTTCTAACGTTTTTTTTTTTTTCTAAAATTTTTTTTGCGTCGTGATGCGTTTTCTTTTTTTTTTCTAAAATTTTTTTTGCGTCGTGATAGCATTTTCTTTTCACTTTCTAAAGATTAATTAGAAACTATAAAAATTGCTAAAATCATTTTGTGAAAATATTGTAACATACCCATAAACTATATCACTCAAAATAGATAAAATAAGAAAAATATGTTAAGTCTATAAAATATATTATTCTAATCTTATTCAAAAAAAAATTTAAAAAAAAAATGATTGAGCTGATTATTTTTTTTAAATTATTGTACCTTAATCCAAACAGTTCAAAATTTATTCCTTGTCAATACGATCAATTATTGGTTTAGCAAGCATAAAATTTTTGCCAAAGTTCTTTACGAAAAAAGGAATGAATTAGTACACAAGTAAAATAAACAATTTAATGCGTACTTTGAGTTCTTAAAAATTAAACAGCGCAATGACATCAAATTATAACGATTACTTTCTTAATTAATTTTCAATCAATCGATATATTTTTTAGAAAAACAAATACCGTTTACAAAATAGTATAAATATTACAATAATATTTTTGTGAATAGACAAATAGTACAAAACTAATTCAAAGCAGAGACGGTGTAAAAAAAAAAAAAAAAAAAAAAAAACTAGTGATAAAAAGAACTTCCCAGAAAATACAAATTAAAAAAAATACTACTACTACTACTAATGATAATAATACAACAGACAAACACAGCAACCAAAGGAACAAAAACTAAACTCATTTATATATAATAATAATAATACAAATAATAATACTAAAACTAATAAAAGTAAGTACCGTAATGACAATAAATTACTACTACTACTACTACTACTACTACTACTACTACTACTACTACTACTACTATAAACGTAAAATCTTCAACGTAATAGCCCTAATGTTTCATAAACTTTTCGGGTCAAAACCGTCAGGCTAGAAAATTTTTTTTTGAAAAAAATGATTTTTTTATTCAGATTTAAGATATTTAAATGTAATAAATAAAATTCAGTTTCATTTAAAAAGTTTTTTAGGTAAATTTTAAGCACCACGGCACAATGTAAGTACTGTTTTGTAACATTAGGGCTTTTGCCGTTTCTCCTTCGAAAATCAAAAGAAACAAAAAAGGGAATAATTGTAGCTAAATTCAATGGTAAATCCCTCTTATTATTTTCAAGTTCCTTTGTTTTCCCTCATTTTTCACTTAGAATAGCCTGTTACTACTATTAAACTTACTTTTTCAATTTTTTCAACGGCAGAGTAATAAAACTGAGGTGAAAATTTTGCTGGGTTTGTTTGTATTTCATGCATTTTATAAGTTTCAAAAATATTTAGTAGTAAGAGTTTATTTTTGTGTAATCTTGTTCCTCTCTATGAAAATGCAAGAAATAATTATAAAAAATTTAATTAGAGCATAAAAAATCAAAGTTTATTTTAAAATTACAGTTTTTTTTGTTGCAACATTAGGGCAATAACTTTTTTTTTATATTTCTTTAGTCATATAACTTGTGAAATGAGATGTTTTATCTCCACACAAATATAAAATGGTAACTAAAAATATTTTTTATTAAAATTTTAGATTAATTTATAAAATAATTTTGTCCTGGCCATTTTTATAGTTACATTTCATTGAGGATACTGGGGCTAGTTGGGGACAGACTTTAATGGAATCTTTGCGCTTCTCTATAGTCTCCTACCTAGAACTATTTTAAATCAAATCATTTATTCATCTTAACTATTATTAATTAGCTTAAGTGTCACTTAATTAATTTATAATTTAATATAGTTTTTAGGTTTTTCAAGAATGCGCATAAAAGTTTTTGCATCAATAACTTTTATGCGCCTTTTTATACCAAAAAAAAAATACCAATTTTTTTTTTTGGTATTTTTTATTTTGCTACAATATTGATCACCTAGACTAATAAAAATAGTATATTACTGTTTTTATACGTTCAATTTTCAAAAGATTTAAGTAGTAAAAAACAGGAGCTTATTGGCTAAGAACAGTTTTTATTCCTCCGTGATACTTCACTTCTTGAACTTTTTTTTGAATAAACTCATCAAATGCGGTAGGCTTGTTCTTATGAGTATACTCTCATTAAAATATCTATAAGTAACAATGGTAAGGAAGGCGGGACGGCACTCTGTGATAAGCTTCTAGGAGCACTTTTATAATTAAACAGATGTATTTAAAAACAAAAAAGCAAAGGCTGTTTCAAACCGAGCATTACGGCTTCTTGTTATTTTGTGAAAATATTGACTTGAGGGGTGTTACTAAAACATTTGCAACTTTTGAAATATTTAAAATATCTTTGTTTTGTAAAAACAATAAAAACACCAATAAAATATTTCATCTTACGACATATTATACAAGAGTAAAAAAACTTCTTATAGTTTAGAATAGGCTCGACTAATGATGAACCTTGCTAAATTTTAGTAATTTGATGTTCATTTTTATAGGAAAAAAGTCAGAAAATATGTATTTCTGATATTTATTATCAAATGCATTGATTGTTTGACTATTGTAAAAATAAAAAAAAACCTTACTTAATAGGTTTTATGGAATTAATTGAACAATAAAAGTTTCTAATCGATTCCCAAAAAGGGTTTAAGTCAGGTAAAAAAATGTAAATTTCAATTTTAAAGTTACTTAACAGTTTTCTGTTTACAAAAAATTGTATAATATGTATGATGACATTAGGAAAAAATATTTCTGTATTACTTTAATAAATGGAATTATTAAAAACTACTCTGATCACCACTTTATTTTAATGCTCAGTCAAAATGTCCTAGAGAAACCTGAAACAAAAAAAATTTAACTAATGTTTTTTAATTCAATAGTTATCAAACCTGTTTTTTTATTTTATTCCAAATTTTTATAGGAATCTATAAGACTACGGTTACTTTTAAAAGTTAAATAAAAAATAAAAGTATCTGAAGCATGAGTTTCAATTCTGGCTCTGACCAGATAAACAACATCGGTTTTGAAGGTGAAGATCCTGGTTAAAGTACTATTCTGCGGTGCTCTGTGATAAGACCGTGAAGTTCTTAGAGCACCTTAATAACTTAAAAAAAAAAGGTAAAATTATTTTTAAGTTATTAAATTTATTCAAACAAAAACCCGATACATAAACAATAGTGATAAAAATTTTGATAATTTATTGAATTTAAAGTTTATGAATAATCCGCTTTTTAAATTGTGTTCGACAGTGATATCCAAATTGTAAAACTTTATACGCAACCGGCACACCACAACAACATATTTTTATGTCATGCTAAATCTTTAGTATGAGGTAAACTCTACTTTTTTTCATCCTAAACTTCAACAGCGCTCGACCTGCATTTTGAGAACTCCACTTACAATTCTTAGACATAAGCCGCGGCTTGCCATTTGTTACCATCCTAACAAATCAAAAAATCAAACATTAAAATTCTGAAAAACAAAATTTCTCTAATAAAAATCTAGCAATTAAAATCAGGATAGGCAATTTTTTTTTTTTAACTTTTTATTAAACTGATAAATTTTTTAGTAAGAACTTAATTACTAATAATACTTTTAATAGTAATATTAAAATAAATTTAAGTACTATTAAAAAAAAATAATAATTCAGTATAAAAGTTGAATAATATAAGGTATATAAAAATGTGTGAATGTATTTTTATATTAATATAAATTATTAATTTTATTAATATGCAATACACACACACATACACACACGCTCAGACACACATAAACACACCGTGACACACACTTACTCACACGCGCGCGCAAAATTATTATTACTAATAGAAATATAAACTTTAACTTGGAAAATTTTTTTAAACTTCTTTTATTGTCCCTGGCCACCAGTATTAAACTTTGTTGCATATTGTCAGATTTATATCCACCTAAAAAGTCCTGAATAAGATATATATATTTTTTTGCACAATCTTTGACGCAAGTCAAATTTTAAACAAATTTTTTGAATAAATCTAATGAACTTGGGGCTTTTCCATCCTCCACAACTGTACTTTACCATCAGGGGCTTCTGCAATTTTTAACATAAGCCAAATTTCTGGACCAAAGTTTCCAAATTACAGTGGACTCCAATATGATTGGTAGCTCAGGTTTTCTAATCTTGAAGTTGAATCTCTTAGTTCAGTATGATGTTCCTTGTCAGGAACATCATACTGAACTAATCTATCCAAAATCTCTTTTCACTTCCTGCTTCCTGCTCATCAGTCAGAGATAGCAACACCAACTGTTCAGTCAAGTACGAGTTGTCTTTGCATACTAGCAACCAATGCTGAACCAAGATTAGGATATTTTTCTTTGATGCAAAAAGCATTCTTAAAAGCGGCAAGATCATTAGAGTGATATTAGGACCAAAGACTTTAGAAACCAAGGTGCATACCAGACGATGTGATGAAAATGATGTGAAAAAGGCTGCTGCTTTATCTTTTTTTCCACTTTGCTCATAATCATGGTGATCTTATCTGTTATTCTCAGGGTAAGAATGTATAAGGCATCAGCCATAAACCTAATTAGTAAGATTTTGTTACCATTAATATTTGTTTATTATATTTTTTTATTTATTATAATTTTTTCTTTAATATACTGTACCTAGCTTCATGGCAGGCTCTAGGTTAATAAAAATACAGTCAAGGCACTACTTCTCCCAAATAGAAAACAAAAAGCTCGTATAGTTCCCTGTAATCACTTCTCACAAAAGTTTTTGAGGCAAGGGCCTTTTTTTCCAGAGCTTTCTTAGCAATTTCATAAAGGGATGACTCAGCCTGAAGCTGACTCTAATCAAACCTAACTAGATCTATCATCTTGTCAACCTCTTTTTTGAAAAAACACCAATTTTTCTGGAGTTTGACATACAGCCCTTTCCTTGGGCCCTTTGTCTTCTTTTTAGTCAAAGCCTCCATAAAGTGTGAGATGTGTATTTCTAGCATGTCTTCTACAGAGAAACCATATAAGTGGAATATTAAAAATGGAGCTAAGGATAACAACAATGCAGTAGTGTCACAGTTAACAGTAAATATTTGATCTAAGATGCCCTTATATTCTAGCAGATTCAAATTGCTTCAGCCTGGTCACTACCTTTAGAACTTCGTGTCTGAACAGCACATAGCAGAATGTCATCTATGTTATCCATATCAGGATATAACACTAAATGCTATTTTTTTTACAGAAAAAGTTATTATTAGATCTTCTTCAATCTGTTTTATCCTTTTTCCATCAAAATGAACACGTAGCTTTTTTCCATTTAGAGTAGCTATAATTACTTGCCTGAGATCATCTATTAATGTCTCAATCTTTTTGACTCTTTTTCTATGGACTGTACTTTTTGATAGATTAATATCTTCTAGATTTACACCAGTTTTATTGCAAATAACAACTACTAATGAAGTTTGTGGACTTATACCTACTCAGTATCAGGCAGAAACTGCAGCAGTACAGTCTACCAGATCTTCATCACTTATACTTATCATTATCTTAGATTTAGTAGAATATTTAGTAAAATCTAATAGGTAAATTTTCATTATCTGAAGAATCTAAACTAAGTTCCGG
The DNA here is from genome assembly GCF_022113875.1 of Hydra vulgaris. Lineage (NCBI taxonomy): Eukaryota > Metazoa > Cnidaria > Hydrozoa > Anthoathecata > Hydridae > Hydra > Hydra vulgaris. Next base: position 38,995,018 of record NC_061170.1, on the reverse strand, counting down.
TTCAGAAACAACTCTAGATGAATAAAAAGAAGTCTCAAGTTTATAGAATTTTACTACATGAATAGTGATACTACTTTTACCTCTTGCTTCCTCCATCCTCTTGAGCCAAATATTTTAATTTTTAACTGAATTTTGTAATACTTCATCCAGTTCTTCTGTAATTTACATGTTTTGCTCTTTTTTTGATCTAGATAGAACTTAACATCCTCTTTTTTGGCATTCTCAGAACTAAAACGATTCTGATTTACTTTTTGTTCTAAAAATTGCCAATGAAATATCAAAGAGTCTTTAAAAAATTGCTCTCCTCTAAAAACTTATTCTGTATCTTAGAGAAGTTGCCATCGCTAGAGTTCCAAATCAATGATTTGAGGTGCTGCAGATTTATCCACTTATTATGGATTTCAGTATTTTATCTCTGACACTATATCCACTGATAATAAAATCTTGAAACCCTGCTTTCTTCCAAGTATAATTTACAGCGGGGGCAACACATCTTAGTTAATAATTGCCTGACCTCAGAAGCATTAAAACAGGGATCTGATCTAAACAGATCAGATTTAAGGTTCCGTGCTTCTGAGGCCAGGCCACTATCAACTTTGTAAACTGAAATCTTATTGATCTTAATTAAAAATAGACAAGTATTTACCATAATGGTTTTTTTGATCTTACATTAATTTTGGCCTTATTGTGTCTTATTTTAAACAGTTAGGGGTGGAGATATTAGATTAAATATGTATTGCATAAAACATTTTTAATTTTTATCAATGTTTTATAGTATATTTATATATAAAAAATAATTATTTGTTCTACCTGGGAGATTTTAGAAACTGGATCTCAGAATATTTCTGATGGTTGCCAATCGGCTAATTGGAAGCTCATTGATTGTGTACTTTAGGAGAAACATAAGCCTCCTTGGATTAGTTGACATGCTGTACTTTCTCTTCTAAGCCTTCTTTTTTTTATTTTTTTGAGTACGACCCATTTTATTTAATACTTTTATTATTAGCTAATGCTAAACAAATTTTTTAAAAATTTGTTTTAGTTTCCCCTAAAAAAAATACATTTAGTTATACAATTTTCAAGTAAATTATATATAATGTATATTCAAGGTATAAATAACTATTACATAATTATATATGAAAAAACTTTACCTTTTAAAAAAATATATTTAATTTTTAATTATTACATTAAGCAGTTAAAACCAAAAGAATAGACAAAATCCAGTTTAAAAAAAACAGTACTATTGAAGAACTTTCCAAATTTATTAACTAATAAAATTTACCTATTAAAAATTTATTAACTAATAAAATTTACCTAAATATTACCTACCTTTATAAGTTATAATTTGGAAGCAATAAATCTTTTAACATGAATTCTTTCATTGCTTGTTGAAAACTTTTCTAGTTGAATAATTAAGTAATTATCTAACATCTCTGATGATACCCAAGAAACTTGCTTTTAAGAAGCAAATTAAAGTTAATTGCCTAAATATTCATCTGATATCTCAGAATTTTCAAAAAAAGATCTTTTTTGTTTAGTTCATATTTGACAACATAAAAGTAACATGTGACTTGCTACATAAAAGAATTTCCATCAATTAAAAAACAATAGATTTACATTTTTATAATATTTATTATCCAACAATATTTATTCTTGGACTAGTTTAAAAAAGAGTAGTATTTTTTTTCTTTAAAAATTTTTCACAGTATATTAAAAAAAAATTGTTGTGGGCTGTGAGGTATTTATTGGTTGAAGAATGATAACAGCTACCATTACTATGCATGAAAATGTCACAACAGCAATCAGTTAGTTATAAGAACAAAATTGGTGTGCATCAGGGTTTAGAATTTTTTTTACTTTTCTTGTTATTTTGTTTAGGAAGATCTCTTTAAAGTGTTCAGTGTTAGTTTATTCATGGAATTATTTAACAAAGACATTTATGATTAATTGCAGAGACAAAAAAATATTTTTTACCATTATTTCAGTGTTGGAAAGCTGGAATGAAAGCAAGAGCTTAGGATAGCAAGAATAAGACAAAAATCTAACTATTTCAGAGATACCTTTAGTTAGGCTGGTGGGTTTGTTCCAAAATTATTATCTATGATAATGGTGATGATTTCACATATGCAAGAAGCTTGACAACTCAATAATTTATTGTTTAATTTTAAAAACATCATAAATCATTTTTAGAAATTACATTAGTCAGACTCTTCAGCCCACGCCTTTAAAGTGTTGACGGAAAGGTCTGACATGTATGTAACACGTATCTAGCCTCATGTAACATATTCCCTGTGATCCATCATTATTTTCCAAAATTGACTTATAGTGTCTCTAAAATGACCCTTTCAATTTTTTTAAATTCTAAAATGACCCTTTCAATTAAGTCAATGATATTAGAAACCAATAGTTTAAATGTGACATCTAATGTAATTCATAGTCAAAAATAATTTATTTAAAATATTTTCTTAAATTAACTTTAAAATGAACCTTTTTTTCTGCAAACAACAAATTGGGTCAGAGTCAAGAAGTTTTATTTTTGTTAATTTTTATTGCTAAATTTTAAAGGACAACAAAAATATTTTATTGAGTTATTTCATCATATAATTCGATTAAAATTAGTTAATTGAATAAACAATAGTTAATTGAATAAAAATAATTAATTGAATAAGCAATAGAATAATCAAGTTGACAATATTAGTAATTTGAATTAAATTATAACAAATTAATTTAAAAATTTACCTTTTAACATAACTTGTATGAATAGTAGATATGCATTTCTTTAAATTGATCTGTTTTTGAGTTTGTTTATGAGCTATTTTTTAATTGCTTTTTTAATTGTAAACAGAGCAATTTGAGTAAACAGAGATTTGGAAGTGAACAGATTAAAATCAATACAACACTTAAATATATTACGAGAGAGTACAATGTAAAAATAGTTTTTATACAGCAATCTAAAAATAAGTTTATAGATTTTATTAAGTTGTATATTATTATCAAAGTTTTGCTAGCTCAATACAGTAGCTCAATATTAAGGTTGAACTTATAAAATTTTTATTTACATTGACCTACTATTAACTGCTAATAAAATGGCTGCTATCAACTAATAAACTATTGATAATAAAGTGACTGCTATCGCTCTTTTGCTTTTTGCTCTTTTAAATGACAGTTTAATAAAAATTACTGTCACAATAAGGGCTGATTATGTCATCAATTTCTTCACTTAAAAAAAATTTTAAATAATTAAATAAAGAAAAAAAAAATGAAACTATAATACTTTTAACGAAGACATTTTTTATTCAAATTTTAGAAAAAATGTTTAAACATCTCACCTGTATACTAATCCTTCCATGTTTGTTTTAAGAAAAACCATTCTAAATAAAAAAAACTTTATAATGAAAAGTTGTCAACAAAAGAAAAGAGCCTCAAAAAATGACTTTATCACAATTATTTAGGTAACAAAATTATTTATTAAGAGAGTTAAAGTGATAATAATGTAGATTAAACAAGAGCTGCAATTATTGATTAAATAATATATTATTAAAATTATATAGATCACTGCATAACATTAGGACCAACAGGTTAAACGTCTCCCAATTTTATTTCATATAATTGTAGATGCTTAAATAGTAAATGCTGCTTAAATAATTTTTTTCGTATAAAAAATGTTTAAAGTTTATCAGAAGTATTAAAAAACTCATTTTTGTATACCCTATTTACCCTCTAAAAATAAAAAAGTTACCCCCCTTTAAACTTATAATAACTCCTTAAAAGAAAAAATTTTTAAGTAATTATCTTTTTTTTATTCTCCTCAATGTGCTACACTACAATTCTAAACTTAAGGTGATTTAAATTTACACCTAAGCTCCTTACAGTAAAATAAGAAAAAAACAATAAATTTAACAAATAAAATCAGTGCAACAAAAACATTAACACTACTACTTATATATTAAAAAATTTACATCTCATCCACATAATCAAGGTAGCGGATTTCAAGTGTTTACCATAATCTATATACCCAATCCTTTGCTTATATCAAGACTAACTTGTTTAAAGGCACTGTAAATAGCCTCTTCTGTCTGTTCAGAATGTGATCTTTAAAAACAAGAACTGAATTGCACAAATGGGAGAATATGGTAAACCACTATATACACTTTCCATGTAACATTCAGCTCTGCATTTAAATGTATTTTTGCATACTGCTGTAGGTCACTAAATGATACTTTGAATTCTTCAACAACTGAAGGAACATTGCTGCCTATTCTTTTCCAGATGTGCACTCTTTACCTTTTGAAAACATTCTTTTGAGAGGCAATGTACAATAGGTATTAAATAAGTTTGAGTTGCTAACACATCTCTCCCTAAAATATCTACTTTTTCTAGAAGTTTTGTTGCCATCAGAGCCTATCTCATGATATCAATCGGTAAACAGAGGTCAATGAGCAGTCTACCAAGTTGTGTCATGATCCCCAAATGAAGATGTAAATCTGGTGGTGGAACAAAGTGATTAATTTAACCCTTAGGATTTTTATGAAAATAAAAATTAATCACATTTTCAAAATCTTTAATCTGCAATTGCAGATCTTGTAGTAATGATCAAGCAACTTGTAGTAATGATCAAGAAAATGTCTTGGTTTCACCACTTTCTAAGGAATATTCACCTTCACACCACAAGCAGGCATATTCACCAGAATAAGATGATAAACCCAATATGCTGTTAGCACATTTAAATCAAATGCAAGGTGACGTGCAAATACACCTAGATTTAATGTACTCAAGATATACTACAGATTTCTGTTGTTATCAGAAACAAAAGTTGTTAGCAATCAATATGAGTTGCTTAATTATATGCCTTTTAAAAATATACCTGTAGATATTTTGAAAGGCCTGGCTTCTCTCCAGGATCAAGTTTTTCTGACAAATTAATTAGGTGCAAAACAGTCTTACTAGAACAAGAGTTGTTATGGTATCATGATAAAACTAACTCTTAAATTAATATACTTAATAAACTTTAAAATTAATTTTATTGAAATTTATAAATATTTATTTAACAACTTTTAATTCATCTAAAAAATAATTTAATATTTAATCATAAACCTCTTGCAAAGAGAGAAAAATACCACTTGCACATACTGTCCTTTAAAGATTCTACAGCTTGTATTTTAACATAAAATAATTGAATAATATAACTTTGTATCACTAAGCTCAGTAGTGTTTAATTCTTGGCCTGTCAATCTAATTCAAGAATATTTACTTTATAAAAATTTTATTTATTTATTTATGTATTACTTATTTAACTTAATTAGTTAAATAAGTAACACATGTTTATCAAGCATTAATTTGTCAGTTTGACGTATTAATGCTTTATTCCTTTTCCAGCAAAAAGATGTTACTTCTACAATTTGAACCAATTACATCTAGACAGGCAATAAACTTTTTTATTGTTTAAAGTTTTTTATTGTACTCAGGCCAAATATACTTGATTTTATTTCCTCTAGGTACTTTTGATAATGACTTTGAATGTTTATCTTTTTTTCCCCAACACACTGCACAAACAGACTGTCTTAATTCAGCCATATATGCTTTTTTGATAATTCATTGTCAGATTCTTTCTGAACAACTGTAAAGTTTTACACAACAAAACTCAATTTTTTTGTTAACTAATATTATTGTAGTTTTGTTTAACCAGGTGAAACAAATAAAGAAATGACTCAAGATGCAGCCAACCAAGTGAAACAAATGGTTGGCTGCATCTTGAGTCATTTCTTTATGATATTTATGAATAAATGTAACAGAATATTTTCTCACTATTTTAGTATTAAATTGACCATTCAAAGTTGAATCCATCTTTGACCATAAAAATGGAATTGGAAACAAACTTTTATGAAAAGCAATGTTCGCTGGTCTCTTGTAGGAGTTTTTATGCTATTTTACACAGACAGCATATCCATTATTTTGCTTATCAGCAGATTGAAACTCCTTAAATGTTTAATAATAAATTTTTGATATTGCTCCAGATGTAGATTATAAAAAACATGATGAGTAACATTGCAAAAAATATAATCTTTTAATGTTGAGATTGAAAGTGCTCTCATTTCAAAATCTTACCATAATATGGAAATTTTTTAAAAAATCTAAATTTTTGTTTTGTTTACACTCTTTAATATCTTTTCATAAGTCTCTTTTCCAAAATTTTGATGATTATAATCAATAAAAGTTTAATGATTATAATCATAAAACTTTTATACCTAAAGTTTTTAAAGTATTACAATTAGTGCACTAGATATTCCTGATCAGTTTAAAAATTAGGCTATGCCATCATCAAAAATAGGTTAACAGCAAAACTGGTAAAAAATCTGTTACAGGCAGTCATCTAAATAAAAGTAAAAAAACCTTAAACCACTTTAACTAATATTTTCTTGTCAGCTGAAATACTGGGCAACCAAGCAGACTCATTTCAGAATATGCTTTAAATAAATGCTTTTGTAATAATTTCTAGTAAAACTTATACTGTATAGAGTTTAAAAAAAGTTATAAAAGTTATAAAACTTATACCTGTTTGAACTTGTGTTTCCTGCAATTTGAAAAAGTCTAAAAAGTTTTTAAACAATCACAACATTTTTAATAATAAAAAATTTATAAATTTTAAAAAATTGGTAAAAACATTTGCTTTAAGTAAAGGCCAATAGTATTGCACAAGTATGTGCTAAAAATAAATTGCAAAAATATTGAAAAATAAATATTTAATGTTAAAAACTATTCTATAAAAATCCAAACATTAAAATAGATCCAATTTACATTTAGAGAGCTTAAAAAATTAAAAAAAAAATTGATTTTTATATTTAAGTACATTTAAAAAAATGTTTTTTTAAAGTTTAATGGAAATAAAAATACATCAGTTCACCAATATGTTTATATTGGTAAACTGATGAAGTCTGCATTATACACAGTGCTAACAGTCTGGCTAACACATTCAGATATAGTTTGTCTTATGACCTTTCATGATAAGTTTTAATTAACAACTGATAAAAAAAACTTAAACACTTAAAGCTATAAAAATTATACATACAAAAAGTAAAAGTAAAAAATAAAGAAATCTTATTTATATTTTCAACATCTTTATTACTGGTAATAAATTTAACTCATTATCAGACTAAGTTTCTAAAGAAAATTTTTTTTACCAGTAATTTTGTTTTTTTAATTTTTTTAAATTAGGAATTTTTAAAAATAATTCAAATATTTTATTTGAACAAAATATTTACTTAAGTTTATACCTGATGTATTTCAGAAGTATTTTAGTATTTTCCTATAGTATAAAAAGATTTAGAAATATAAATAAAATAATATAAAATATATTAACGAAGAAAGTTTTTTTGTTAATTTACTATAACAAAATATATTCTACCTTCAACTGCACATTAAAACATTCCAAACACTTTTAGTATTCAAATATGCATTTACTTCCATAAAGCAGGAAGAACTAGATTCTATGTTTAATTAATTTTTAAGAGAAGAATTATTTCTTGTAAGTTTAAAAAAGATTTTCAGAATAGAAATAGCTGTGTATGATTTTTTTTATCTTTAAAAAGCTGTCAAAAGCATTAAAAGAGGTACAATTTAAAACAAATAATGGAGGAAATGATAGTATAATAAGTAAAATAAAGATGGTGTTCATCAGGGTTTAGTGCTTAGTCTTTTTTTTGTTACTTTTGTTTTAGGAGCTCTATCTAAAAAGAATTCACTGTTATTTTACAACAGGAGTTACTTTATACATATGTTTTTTGTTTGATTAAACTTTACTTTATGCTTGTTTGCAGGCGAAAGAAACAATACCTAACAATAAGTAATAAATAACTTAATAATAAATTAGACTTCAGTATTGAAAAACTGGAATGGATCTCAAACAGAATAAAACAACATGAACAAAAAACATAAATTAACTTAGAATAGCATGAAAAAAATAGATGGCTTTTTCAAGGTAAAAGTTAACTTTGTACCTTAGATAACATAAATGATGTTTTGATAACATTTTTTGATAATCTATGTTGTTGTAACAATATTTATGATAATAGGTTGTTAACATTTTGCTAAGATAAATACAATTATTATATTATAACATATTGTTACCATAGATACATCTAAACTAGCTAGTGTAGCATATAAGGCAAACACATCAGAGTAGAGTTTCTACAAGTTAAGAAAATTATTGAGAACTATGATGATGATGATGATGGCAATTATGATTATATTGATGATGTAATAGAAGCTCTGCGCATCAGCTGCAAAGTTGGAAAACTCAGCTTGCAAGAGAACTGCAGTGTATCAACTACAACTGAAATGAAACGCCAAAACATAAACAAATACATTATTATTTTACTAAGCAACTTACAAATAAAGCAACTTACAAACATTTTATTGCATGTTGAGTAAAAATATTGGAAAAAAAAGTAGGAAAGTATAAGCAAGTTAGACAAACAAATAAATCGCCCATATGTTTTGTTAGATTTTTATTAAAAATTAGGAAGGTATAAGGATGTTTTATACATTTTGTGCTAAATAATTTTTTTTTTAAGTTGATCTTAATTGTTTTTAATGATCTTTTTCATTACTAAACAGAAAAAAATAAAAAATAAATTTTTTTCAACCTTAATGAAGAAAGTTTAATTAAGCACTGCAATATTGTTAAATAAAACAGATTAAATTCTAAAAAACTTGATTTAAAAAATAAATTTTTAGATAAAATAACAGAAAGTATAACAGGTTTCTGGGTAGAAACCTGTAAGAAAAACTCAAAATATTTCAGTTGTTATTTGTTATATTTAGATAAAGTATATCATAAATAAAGATCCCAGAGATTATTAAGTAATATCATTTTATAAATTTTATTTATGTATTTATATAGTTTAGTTTTACAAGAAGTTAAACCCTCTTTATGACATATTCAGGGCCTAAACAGGCCTATTTTGACACTAATATAGCAGATGGGTTCCCAAATTTTTGCTCAAATTCCAGCTTGAAGCAGTTAAAAAATTTATATAATTCTTTTCTTCATTGATAATAGGGAAGATTCTTGACCATTCTTACCAGCATTCAACATATTTAAGATTCGATTTCAAATGTCTAAAATGATATTTGAAATGATATTAATCAGAAATATTCAGAAGTATTGCATTTAAGCAACCTAATACTTTTTTTTTAACACTTTATTATAAGCACACACTAGCAATACTAAAATATATCTGGATTTGCCCCTGATCACATTTTTAATTAATTATTATTGATATATTCTCATTACTATAAGTTATACTACTGAAAAATACCTGCTTTCTCCACCATACACTTTTATTATCATGATAATCATAGTGCAATTCAGTGCCTGATTCAATACCATAAAGAGCAAAGAGGCATAAAATCGTTTACCATCCACAATAATTTAATTCATAGCAAAATGATGATCCAATGAAACATCACTAATAAATCAGAACATGAAAACATGTTATTATATATAATATACTTATGAATTTTATAAAAAAACGATAATATGGTCATGAAAAAATGTGTTCACAATTAAATTTGTTTTAAATAAAATTTTTATTTTATTTCATTTATACAAGTTTAACATATTTCTGATTTTGCATTATAAAATGTTACAAGTTTATCAATTATGATAGAAATAAAGCAAAAAATTGTGTATCTTCTATAAATGACTTTCTAATTCTAAATAATCTTTTATTTTTAAAAGTTTTATACATTTTACTTTGATAACTTCTAAGTAAACTTCATTTAAATGATTTTCTAACTACTCTTTTAAAATTTACTTTTTCAAACTGGTGTTCAAGTTAAAATATAAAACACCTTTTCATTAAATGAGCATAAGCTTTTTTCCTACTTCAGCATAAGCCAAATCACTCATATATTGAAGCTTTGTAAACTTTTTTTTTTTTAAATTAGAATATATTTCTTTGATAATGGCATTTTATGAAAAAACAAAATTTCTTAAAAACCTTTAAAATTATAATATCTGAAAACGATCTTCAATATAAATTGCTGAAAATGAATCTTCAATATAAAGTGCTGAAACTCAAAGGAACAAAGAATAATCTTTAAGGAAATTAAGAAAAAAATTTTAAATTTTCTTATTTTTGTTAATTCCTAAACTTAACTGTATTCTACTTTTTTTTTATTTTATTTTTAAATATCTTAACTTCCAAAAAGGCTGCAAGCAACCACTATTAGAATTGAAAGTTACTGGATTCACATTTTTAACCTTTGATGCAGGTTACAAGGCATGTTAATGTTTTCCATATAAATGACTTTTGAGTAAAATTTAAAAAAATTTATCAAGTTGTACTCAATACTGAATATAATAAAAATTAAACTTATTACTTTCTATATAACTTCAAATTAGAAGTAGTTCATTACAACTATTCAAAAAAATTTTTAATATATTTACACCTGTATTAGATCTAATAAATTAGAAACTAATGTTGTAATCTATGTATAGTAACAATATAAAGATAATAAAAACAAGAAAATTACAAAATAAAAAAAGATACAATACCTAGCTGCAACATGAACTGGATCTGACTGGAATTCTATACTTATTATTTATTTAGTATAGAATTTTCTAAAAGCAAAATAATTTTAAAATTTCTTTGTTAAAAATCAATAAAAACAAAATTACAAAATAAATCAACAAAAACTACTTTAAAGAAAAATAAATCAATAAATTTTTTATTATTATATAACTATTATTTCCACCTAATTATAGCTGAATATTAAGTTAGAAGTTACTAAAAAAAATTATAACAGAGTTAAAGAGTTAAAGAACAAGGAAACGATTAGTAAACTTAAAAAGTTGTATGAATCAGAAAATCATGAAAATGGGAGAGTGTTTTACTCTCTCCACACCCACAGATTTATGGAAAAAATAAAATCCTAAACATATCACCTTGATTGGATAAACCATGAAAATTTTAGTATATTTTTGATTTTTGACAGATCATAACTTTTTCAATAAAAAGTGATTACCTGAAATTTTATATTCATTTTTATACTTATAAAATCTATATTTTCAAGTATTTTTGACTAATTTTAAATAGTTTTTGTGTTATTGTATCTCAAAATTGCTTAACAACACAATATTAGAAAAATTTTGGAAAACTTTAATGTGCTACAATTTAATACCTACAGACAAAAAAAGGCCAATTTTTAGTTACTTTTGTGTGCTTAGGGTAACCACCTGTAGTGAAAAATAAAATTATGCATTAAAATTTAATTTAACGCTTGCAGTAGCCTGTTTAAACATTACATTTTTTTAAAAAGATGATAAGATACAATCAGCAAAAAAACGAGCAAAAGTGTATTAACTATAATGATTTAAACAAACTGTTAGATGCAAAAAAAAAAATTTAATTTCAAGAAAGTTAAAGCTCAGTTACACTCATTAACTCCTGATAGTTAATTGAAAAAACTTGCAAAACATTTTCAGTTTAGGAAAATCTTGTTAAAAAAGTTAAAAATTAAAAAAAAAAGAAAAAAGGGATGCTTGTTAAAACTTGAGGCTAAAAAAGGCAAACCTTTGGAAGATATCGTTAAACAGAAAGTCATTAAAATTTATGAATCTAAATAGTTCACAAAACAATGTCCAGGAAAAATAATGTAAAAATTCATAAAAAAACACTTAATAGTAGTTAAAAAAAACTGGAGTTTAAAAAGTTATACTCTTAACACAAAATTCGATTCAATGTTGCATTACAGTTGATTGTAGTGAAATTCACACAGTTTTTGTATGCAAAAAAAAAGTAAAAATAATTTTTTTCTTTATATCAAAATGCTAAGTTGATGTGCTCTACTTTACTTAAGGGCCATTGAGTATATAATAAAGATTTGACAAAAGTATATGTTAGTAATATAGTTATAATAACAAGCTGCATGTTTCATCTATGTTTCAATTTTCTTAAGCAAAATTTTTGTGTGTGGGTGCACTTAGGGTAACCAACTATGTTAAAATTAAAATTAATTTAACACTAGCAGCAGCTTGGTAAAATAAAAATTTTTTTGAAAAATATGATAAACTCCATAGAAAAAAGCGTAATTAAAAATTTAAAAATATAAAATAAAAAATATAAAAATATGATAAACTCCACCGGCATGAAAATAGTGTAAACAGTTGAAATAAATTATGAACCTTTTTATAAAAAGGCAATCACTGAAAAAAATTTAAATACATATACTCTATTTTATAACATGACTGTAGCCGTATGAAAATATGTGTATATATATATATATATATATTATATATATATATATATATATATATATATATATATATATATATATACACACATATATATATACACACACATACACATAGACATACACATCGTTTTTTTCTAACCGCTTTATAAGTTATCCATGAAGGCTAATACTGCTTTATAAGCAAGAGATCCAAGTTCGAAACGAGCCTCGGACATTCTTTCGTGTCACGGTAAGGAAGGAGGCGTGAACTTCCTGGTTAAATGCACTTCCGCTGTACTCTGTGACAAGACTGTTAGGTCTTCTTGGGGCACCTAATAAGCAATAAAAGAAAAATATTTGGGCTGGTTCTTCTAATGATACTTTCTCTTCTAGACAATGTCCAAAAACACATGGCAAATGCAGTTGGACTCGCTGTTATCTGTTAGGGTTGAACCTCTTTCCCATTGCTGTAAGGTTGCATTTCTTTCTTATTTCTACAAATATTAATATGGTTGCTGCTCAAAGGAGCTATTATCTTTAGTTCCATCAATTAAAAATCATTCTCACTTGACATGTCATTCAGCAAATCTGATAACAACAAATAATAAAGAAATTTAATGCATGTAAATTTTACTACCTATAATCTAAAAGAGAATATATGTAAGCTTGAACCTATAACTATCCTTGGACCTTTAACTATAGCTTGACACTAAAATATTTTGCAAAAATGTATTGACATTTCCTTATATTAAAAATCTTTTTATTTTTTTTAAATATCTTTTGTAGAAATTTAAATGAACATTGTTTTTGTTTTAAATTTAGTGTTGAATAAGTGTAAGTAAAATAAAAATGCTAATAAAAACTATACTCATTTAACTCAATTATATACTGTATTATGCATAGTAAAGTATACAAAGAAATTTTAAAATGCATTTTTATTTTTTAATATTCAGAGTTTGTTAATTAATAGCGTCAAAATAAATTTTTTTAATTTTGTTAGCTATAAAATTGCATAAATTTGTTAAGTGGAATATTTATACTCAGTTTTATCTTGATTGAAAAATAGTGATATTACAAAATTTTAATAGTATTACATAGAGGGAAAATAGTGTAATATGTATAATACATAAAAATAGTATTATGAATAATATATAATACTGTATTTTCCGCTTATTAATTACTAAATAATTACACTACTTTTTAAATTTAATATGCAAATTTAACAATAATATATATATAGATTCTAAACTAGATTCTAAACAACTAAGTTATAATTATTTAATAAAAAGAAAGTTTTAAAATTTCCTGATTAACTTCAACATGGTTTGTGTTTCCAGTAAAAACAATACTCCAGTAAATACAACAACTTCAGTGTATTATTTACGTTTCTGCTATTCGTCATGAAAATATTGCTTCATCAATTATTTTCATAACTAATAGCATATCCTTACTAACATAAATATATTTTTTTAGTATTTAAGTTTAACTTGTCAAAGTAACATTTTAGTAATTAAACGCTGCAACGAAAGTGTAAAACTTTCAATTTAATGGCGGCGAAATATGTTACGTGAAAATAATTTTACGGCAATTCCATTTGCAACATTAGGGCTCGAAAATATGCAACAATAGGGCATTTTTGTAACATTAGGGCTGTATATTTGCAACATTAGGGCAAAAAAGCCCTAATGTTACATTACGCGTAACATTAGGGCTAAAAAGCGTAACATTAGGGCTGTAAATTTGCAACATTAGGGTGATTACGACTACTACTACTACTACTACTACTACTACTACTACTACTACTACTACTACTACTACTACTACTACTACTACTACTACTACTACTACTACTACTACTACTACTACTACTACTAGTACTACTACTAATGATAATAATACAACAGACAAACACAGCAACCAAAGGAACAAAAATTAAACTCATTTATATATAATAATAATAATACAAATAATAATACTAAAGTAAGTACCGTATTGACAATAAATAATAATAATAATAATAAAAATAATAATAATAACTGATGAAAATAATGAAGTAATAAAGGTTCATATTCTGAATAATACTAAAGGAAAAAGAAGTAGGGGAGAGCGGGGCACGTTGTCATACTTTTTATATTTTTCAAGGTATTTCAAAAACCAATTGGTCAATTTTCATAAAAACTATTTTATATGGTAGTTTATCATTATAGTTATTTAAAAAACAACTTTGGAAAGCTTCAGACCATTTGAGTATAACATGCCACCATTTCTAAAGAAGGCTCCATGGTATGACAACTTGCCCCACCGTCGGGGCAAGTTGTCATGATAAGAGGGGCAAGTTGTCATAATTATATTTTATCACAAGTGTCGGTCTAAAAGGTAAAAAAAAATATTTTCAAATTGAAAACAAGTATTATATTAATCATTTATAAATTAATAAAAATAACATATAAATTATATTATAATTTATACTCTAAAACACTTTGAAAATGACCATTAATAATCATCATCAGAGTCACAGTTATGGCAAATGTAGCTGGACCCTCCTGCTGTACATTCTTCATGTGCCCAGCTTGAGCACACACAGCATTTGATCCATTTTTCAGCATCTCTGCTATTAGCCCAAGTATCCATGCAAATAATACAGTAGGTTTCATCTTCTGATGATGATGATGAGTCTTGTGTATGCTTTTTTGTTGTTTTGCCTTTTCCCTTTCCCTTAGCAGAACTTTTGCATTTTTTTGGCAGTGGCTGTGCTGATCTCATAGAATTTTTGAAAGGGGAATCAGTCAATATAGACGAAGTTCTCTTTTTGCGTGTGTTTTTGGAAGGCTTTTTTTCAAGTGTCTTTGGTAATGGCCTTACTTTATCTGGAGATGCAAGCTCAAAGCATTCAGAAAATGTTTGGCTTGAGATGTTGAAGGCTCCTGTGATGACAAAGTCAAACTTGAAGTTGAAGCACAAGTGGATTGTTCTGGTGAGACTGTAACCTCTGAAGCTTGAGGCATTGTTAATTGAGGATTGGTTTTGACTGGCATAGGCATTTCTGTTACTGAACTTGGAGCAAAGTCCAAATCTATAAATATTTGAGGGTTAAATGGGTGGTTGCCACAGGAAGAAAATCCGCTCAGTATGATATTTTGTGTCATGCTCAATGGAAAGGCAACCTTCACTATCTCTGGAATATTGTAAATTGTCATACCTTTTCCAGGGTTACTGACCATCCAACTGTTGATGGCTGTATTTACAGCCTTTTTAAAAGGGCCATAGACTGTTCTATCTAGTGGCTGCAACTTGTGGGTGCAATGGGGTGGAAAATTTAACATAATAATTCCATTTGCTGTCGCATAGTCTAGTGCATTCAATGACAAGTGCGAAAAGTGATTGTCAACCAGTAGCAAAACTGGATGCTCCTTTGAAGGCCGTGCATTCTTTACAAAATAAGTAAGAAATTTACAAAAAGTGTCTTCCTTCATCCAACCAGATGGATTTGCGTCCCTAAAATTGACTCTCGGAATACGAAAAAAGGTGGAATACTGTTACCAATAGCAGAGGCAGCACATGCCAAGGTAACAAAAGCACCTCTTTCTGCTGAGGTTATTGCCCCAACTTGATTTTGGCCCTTTCTTGAGATCACTTTATCAGGCTTTTGAACTGTAGTTACCCCTGTTTTGTCCATGTTCCAAATATCTGCTGGTGTGAATTGGTGTCGTTGAAGACACACCTGAAGATTATTGAAAAACATTTCAACATTGTGTTTGTTGAAACTTATGGCACGTGCAATGCTTGTGGCCTCTGGAGCTCTTGACAGTGTTGGATTTTTTTGTAGAAAAGACGTAAACCATCCATGATTTTAAGATAGCCAATTTATTAGCATCTGCTAATTGATATGCTAGTTTTCTAACATCTTTTGATGTAAGGCCAAAGTAAATATCTGAAGCTCTTTGCAAGTAGCTACAGAGTTCAAGATGAAGCTCCTGTGTCAACACTTGCCTGAAATAATATAAAAAAAATATACACGTATAAATACTTATTTTATGGAGTCACTTATAATAACAAATATTATAATCCTTAAACATATTAACAATCTACAAACCTAGGTTGTACGTAGCCAGTGTGAAATGAAGGTATTGTCGATTTTTCTTGAAGATCTTCTCTAGAGGCTTTGACAAATAGCGTTGTAGGCTTCTATAGTTGATGTTGAAATTTAAAGACACCTGGGCTATGCTTCTGCCGTGTAACTTTACAGCTTTCACTGCTTCAAGGATTGTGCATTTAGCAGTGGTACCTCTACTGGTTTTCCTTTGATAATTGCGAACCATGATTTAAAATCTGATAAAGCCAAAAAAAAAAAAATGTCAGGATAAAAGTCCAAGTAAGCAAAACTTTATAACTGTCTATAAGTATCACTATCATTTATTAATGTTTACTAAGGCTTATTATTAATCTTAAATATTATGCCTAATTCATTTTATTGATGTTTATTACTTATAATAAGCATTGTATGTATTATTAACATTCATTTAAGACTTTTACAACTATATGAAAGTATGGAGGCAATTTTTTTTATATGACAACTTGCCCCCTTTGTATTGGACAACTTGCCTCACAGGGGGTAGAGGAAGGTTTGACCTAAATAACTTTTTATCTATGCCGTGAATCTGAAAAATGACTAGCACACTAATAAAAGAATTTCCAGAACTATAAACATTTTAATGTATTAAACACAAATATTGCATATTTTTACTGTATTGAACATTTGAACAAAAAAGTTACTTACCAACGAAATTTTTATTTTTTTTGGATTTGTAGAATAACTATTCGCGCGAATTTCATGAAATCAACTGAGCAGTCATCTTTCAGCACCATTTATATAATATAAAAAAATCGCAGCATCAATCCAGCTATAACATTCCGAAATTGCGACTATGACAACTAACCCTTATGACTTTTAGCCCCGCTCTCCCCTATTATTGAGTAAAAAGAAAAATTATTGAATTAAAGTTGATGATATTAATACTAACTAAATGTTTATATAACCTAGTTGATACTAATACTAACTAAATTTAATATAAATACCAATAAATATAAATATAATAAATACTAAATATAGAAATATTAATCAAATCTAGTATAAACATTGAGTATAGTAACTATGGTAATAGCACTCTTTTATTTAATGCATAACTGCTTAATTTTACTTAAAAAAGCAGATCTTGAATTTGGGTCTTCAGTTTTATGGAATGGGGGAGATTGTTCCACTCATTGGTGCATTGATACGATATAGTTTTTGTCATATTATATTGTTTGATTATGTTCATCAAATATAATTTTGGATGATGAGTATCTAAGGAGATAGGGTTGTTTGAAACTGTTTGGGAGTAGAAAGCAGTTGGGAGTCTACCATGCAAGTAATCCCATACAAAGGTACAATTCATAAGTTTGATGTTGTCACAAAGTTTTCAAACCTGTGATTTGTATATTAAAGAAGTATTGTTAAAACGGTCATATCTCTTCATTAATATAAAAATTTAATTGCTTATTAATTTTTTGGTTTTTGGCTTTAACGACTACAATTTGGGTTTTTTCAACAATGAGTGAGATTTTATTTGATCCCTGCTAGAACTGATGATATAGCCTCATCGATTTTATTTTGAACTTTGTCAATAGAGTCTTCAATTATAAGCAAATTAGTGTCATCAGCAAAATGGTATTTAGATACATTATTGAAGCATGTGTTTAATTTATTGATGTATACCAAGAATAGAAGAGGGATTCCTGAATTGACAGATTGGGTTGATAAGGTAATTTCGTTTATAGCTACAAACAGTAGCCGACTGGCAAATTTGAGCGGCCCGGAAAACCCCAAGTGGATCGACCTCAAAAAAAAAAAAAAAACAATATAATATAAAATAACATTTTAATACAATATTACATATAAATACATACTTAATAAAAAATAAGTAAACAAAGGATTCTTAACCATTTAAATATTTACTAATACCAGGAGCATTTTCTCTTATTTTATCTATTATTGTATAATTATTTAAACTAACCAAAATATCCTTCTCTATCGCCATAAGCATCAAAAACTGCAAATTATCTTGTGACAAAGAAGATCTGAGTCTACTTTTTATAATTTTTAATTTGGAAAAACTACGTAAGTAAGCTTACGTTAAAATAAATTTTTATGCAAAATAAACATTGCTGTATACTTTGTTATATAAATTATATTTACCCAAGAAATTAAAACAGCAATAAATACAATTTTTGCAACTCTTTTTGTTTTTGAGGCATACTTCACTTATTATTTCTGAATCTGAATCAGTTAATTCATCGGTGTTAATTATTTTTTGCATAGATATTTTTAAGGTGTCCCATTTTGTCATTAAATAAGTTAATTCCTCCCTTAAATTTGACGCTGTAGCTGTTTTATGATATTTTACTGAGCTCTTCTAAACTGTTTTCTGAACATTTATTGTCGGTAAAATTTTTACGGTCTAATATTGCCATGTCTGCATATATTTTTCCATGATTTTTAAAACGGTTTTTTATAGTATTTATTGTGGTATCCATAATTACGTTATACGTGGTTATTTTATATTTTTCGATTGGGTTTTGAAATTCATAATCTTCGGTTATTTCGTCGGGCATTCTCTTTCGTCGTCTAAACCTCTCTTCTGGTATATCTTCTTCGATAATTATTTCACAATTTTCCTCTTCAAGTAGTGTATTCGCACGTTTAGTAAATGAACTTGACTTTTCTTTTACATTACTAAAATCACGTGAAAATTTTTTTAAAGAATTTAATGTGGAAGTTACCATGTTATAAGCTGTTCAATAATTTAAATTGCTGGTTTGTAAATATTTAGATAACGATCCAATATACTTAAAAATTTTTAAATAAATATGCGCTGTAAGTATAACTTTAAATTTCAATTAAGATTCCATTAGTGTTGATGCAGTGTGTCTAATTTGAGCATTGAAAGATACATTAGACACAAAATAATTCAAAGTTATCAATAAGTATACATATAATGAGGTTTCTTTGTTATCATAATAATCAAAAATATTTTTAAGTGCTGTTTCTTTTGCTGACCATCTTGTTTCACCTATAACGTTAAGTCTCTGATACCTTATTTTTACACTGGTGTTTTCCCAAAAATCCATACGTTGATAAGATTCTCTTAGAAATACGGCACACGAGTTGAGTAAGCATCTGTGACAACTAAATTCAATACGTGGGCATAACACCAAACGTGAATTTGACCAGGCGATTCTTTACTTAACCAACTGGTGAAGTAAAGAATCACCTGGACTAATTCAACAGTGGATTAAATATTAAAAATTTTACAATTTTTAATATTTAATCCACTGTTTTTAATAAAAATACTAATTAAATTGCACATGTCTTTCCCTGAAGACGATTTGCAATTTAAAACAGCTACTACACGTTCATAAATATTTCCCTTTACATATCGGACAACAATTGAGCACTGATCCTTTTGTGTTATGTCCTGTGTGGTGTCAATTTGCAAAGAAAAAATACCTGCTTCCTGTATATCTAACAAAATGTTATCTTGAATTAATTTCCCACTGGTCAAAATTACCTGGTTAATAGTAAATTTTGAAATTAATGAAATGAAACTGCCTCTACCTTTATTTAGCGCAGATCTTTCATTATTTTTCTTCTTTTCTTTGATGACTCTTGATAAATGTAATTTTAAAACTGCGTCATATTTAGAGAGTAGCAATATTATTTCTAAAAGATTACCATGGTCTTCTTGATTATTTTCAAGTGAAAGTGAAGAAACAGATTCAGATCGGTGAACGCGAAAAGCTAATCCTCTTTTTTCAATTAATTTTACAACATCTATAATTCTTTCCAATACTTGTTTTCGTTCAATAATTTTTTTAACGTATGCTTCCTTCATTTGTGGACATTAAATTATAAATATCTTTGCCTTTAGATTTGAGCATATCACAGTTTACACAATTTTCATGAGTTTTACTATTTTCATGTTCTTTAACATGTTACAAAGTGTGCCTCCAGTCCATCATTCCACGATTTACAAACGAACTCTCGTTTTTAATATCACTGTTAGCCAAACACATGGTACAAAATAGAGCATTTTTTTCCAAACTATATGATAGCCAACGCCTATTTACTTTATCTTCTCTATAAAATATTAAATTAGTAATGTCATCAATGGTTGGTTGGCATGGATGTTTTTTAAAAAAGTCTTCATAATTTTGATTTCCTGGCCTTATGAAATAATTATCTGATAAGAAATTAAACATTTTGTTTGTTGGTGTTATCATTTCATTATTGGCCTGGGTGGAAGTTGAAACTGAAGTTATTTCTTCGAGAATCGATGTTTCAACTTTATCTGCGCCAATGCCCCATTGGCGCAAATAAAGTTGTGTCCTATTGAATGGGACACTTAATAGTATCATCATTCCTCGAAACTGATCGAAACTTAAATCCAAATCCTTATTCAAGTTTTCAATATCAAATGCATTGATCTTAGAAGTTGAAGCAAACATATCACTTAATTTAAGAGTATTTTTAGCAGCTTTTTGTATGTTTTTTTGTCGCTTTTCTCTCTCTCTTTTTGAGCGACTCCTTTAAATTTTTATTTTTCCATTTTTTCTAAATAATAAACGTAAATAATTTAGCAATATAATACAATAAGTATTTATTTAACCCATTAACGCCTAAACAAAAATTAATCGATAATTTATTCTTAAAGTTTGCATTGATAGTATTTACGCTTTAAGAAAATAAGATTTATCAAAAATGTACGAAAAGAACAATAAATCATCTTACATTTATATAGTTTATAAAATAATAATAATAATATTATATAATTAAAATAAAATGAATACTTCCAGTTGGATGAAAAAAAAAAAAATAAGAATAAGATCTATTTAAATTAGGGTTGTTAACCGGAGGGTTTCGTGCAATTCCGGAAAAACAACATTCTTTCCTAAGGAGATTGAGAACGAGGAACTACATTTTTTCGTACCGAATGTTACAAAACATTTAAAATCGCCGATGTTCTTTTTGCAAAAGCCACTTCCGAAATTTAGCATTTCGCAAGTTGATATACGAAACAAAACTATTTTGCAACAAACGAAAGTAGTGGTTTCGGAAGTCGCACTTGCGAAACAAACATTTTCGCCAAACGACGTTTTGAAGTCTATAATGAAAATTTGTTTGCCAGACTGATTTTAATTGTAAAAATTAACATCTTTAAATCCCAAAATGTTTATAATGAATTTTTATTTTCAGTATAATAACATATTAAATTTTTATGGTTTTAGTTTTAGAAATATTGATAAAAAATAAAATTTCTTTCGAAACGAAAGTATTTCGGATCACAACATACAAAAGAATTCTTAACGGAAGTAAACTTACGAAACGTGCCATAATAAATATATATAACGATGTTTTTTGAACTCATTACGTATATTAAAAATAAGAATGATGGGTAGGAATATATATGCTGTTTTTTTTTCAAAGCATATGAAATTTTTGAAACAGGTTCGAATATGCTTAAGCAAATAGTAAAAAGAGGCTCAAAAATATGCTTTAGCTTAAGCATATTTCTGATAAAATATAGCTATTTCAATAATTTCTAAAAGTGTGCACGTTACTAAAGTTCTAGCAGAGTTTAAAGGTATGTAGAGTCCTGTTTGAATACGCTTTTCGAAGTATAGATCTTAGAAAATATTGTTTTTTAATTTTAATAAGATATAAATTTAAGTATAAGATCGTATAGTTCAATCAGTTAGATACGTGATAATTCGCCGCAGAGATCCGGGTTCGCATCCCGCAGCCATTGTAACTTTTGTTCATCAAACTCTTTTTACTTAAGATAGCATTTTTTGACCTCCATGTTATATATTATATAACATATATATATATATATATATATATATATATATATATATATATATATATATATATATATATATATATATATATATATATATATATATATATATATATATATATATATATATATATATATATTACAGATCTTTCGTCACCTTCATAATAGTGACAACCTCTCTTCTGTTAGTTATTCTTTTAAGATTGAGTTCATTGTGCTTAATTCTACACGTTTCCCTTGCTTTACTTAAGTTCTACTTAAATTATGATGAAATACAACTTTTTCAAATAATATCAATCATTTTGCTTTAAATCTTGTGCTTTTTGTACTAGACATCTGTCCTAAACACTTTGTAATAATTTCTAGCTAACTCTGAGTCTAATATAATCATTTCTGAATATAATTTCCCTCAGGCTCCTACAGCCTATTGTGTTCCATTAAAAGTAACTAGTTTTCGTGTCCAGATATTAATTATAAGAAACTAAAGGTTCACATTACTATTCATTTTCCTGTATATAGAATCCTGTTTGCATACGTATCTCTTTCTGTAAATTCTGTTTTATATAGTTTCTTAATTATATAATAAACAAATATTACTATTCACTTAGTTGAATGAACGTATAGCTCATTCAGTTAAGACATTTGGCCGCGTAGACCCAGGTTCACATCCCGCTGTTTCACTTATATTTCTTCTCTTTTTACTCTTTGCTGATATCATTTACCTTTAGAGAGATCTCTCGTTCTTTATAATAAAGTATTTAATTGTTTATCACACATCCTCTTTATACTTTTTAAAAAGAAAGGCATACTGTTTATCTGTTCATTGAGAGTCCAACTTAACGGGATTTTACTGTATATATATATATATATATATATATATATATATATATATATATATATATATATATATATATATATATATATATATATATATATATATATATATATATATATATATATATATATATATATATGTATATATATATATATATATATATATATATATATATATATATATATATATATATATATATATATATATATATATATATATATATATATATATATATATATATATATATATATAGATATATTTGTATAAACATTTGAAGAATCATTTGACAACATTTTTTTATAATTTTATTATTTATTATTTAAACTGTAAACAGTTAATATCTTAAATATATTGTAACATAAAATCTTTTGCGTCTTTTTCGTAACTGCACATTCCGGAATGCTTTTTCCGTAAGGAACTATTTCGTAAGTATTCTTACGAAATGATTTGTTTCGCAAGTTTTCTTTCGCAATGCTTTGTTACGGAATTTTATTTATTTATATTTTCGTATAGCGCGTTACGGAATGTGCAATAACAATTCTATTACGGTATATAAAGATGCGAAATTTTCGCAAGTTTTGTTTTTCGGCGAACAACCCTAATTTAAATAGATCTATTTATTGATAACTTTTAATGTCGAACAACGTTTTTGCCACCAAAAATTAAATTTTTACTCTTCTTTTCAAAATAAATTTTTGATAATTACTTTTAATAATGAAACAATCTTTTGTTGAAAAACTCGATTATTTAATATTAACTTACGTCATTCTATTTAAATTAGAACGTTTATGTTTTTATAAAGAATAGATGTAAAGTCATTACTGCTAATAATTAGGAAACACTTTTATTAAATTAAGTTATAAAATATTTCTCATATTAAACGTTTATTTATTAAACTCTTTTAATTTATTTATTTTTTTTATTCAGAAGAAATAATTTAATAGTTTACGTATCGCCGGCCTCGCGGCCTCTAATTAGACCGGCCCACCGGGAAATATCCCGGTGTCCCGCCGGACCAGTCCGCCACTGGCTACAAATTAAAGTCTATGGTTAAATAAGATTTGAACATAATATATTCCATAATATACTAACTTGGTGAGAAAGATACAATGTTTTAATGAGTTGAAAGCTTTCTGAAAGTCAATATATTAACTTTTATTAATAAACACACTACAAGTAAATTTATTTTCCTATAGTGCTTTTCGAATAATCTCTGTAAAGTCAATAAGTGCATAGGTACTTTAATGTTTATATTTAAATCCATATTATAATTTATAAATTCAATAAAAAGTATTCAAATACTTGTATAGTCTTACGTGCATCATTTTCTCTAATATTTTTCATAAATTAGACAATAATAAAACAGGCCTTTAGTTAACAAGTTCAAGAGCCATTCTTGTAGAATCGGAACAAGCTTTGCAATTTTGAAAAAATCTAGGAATACTCCTTATATAAATGAGTTATTTAGGGGAGTGTGGGGAGAAAGGGGACGCGAGAGAAGTGGGACAGTCTGAAATTTCTAATTAAGTGTTGTCTAAGTACTGTTATTTAATGTTAACAATTAAATTTCTTTGCCTCTATTTAGGAGAAATTGCTTTGTTTCTATGCGTGCGCTAAAAGCCCTAATTTTGAAATGTACCTTAAAAAGTGTTTACGGTGGGGTGAAGTGGGACAGAAAAAATAAATATTTATGCCCCTCTTTTTCCCATTTTATCGTCATTTGATTATTTCATTTGGGTAACATTTTTATTTTTGTGGTGTATATAGCAATGATATATTACTTTAACTTTTCACATAAACTTGTTTAAATTTAAAGTTTAAATTCTTTTGTTTAAATAGTTATTAGACAAATAAATCAACAAAAATATTTATATCTTTAGTTTAATAACAATGAAGTTCACTGAATTTGAATTATTTGAAGATTTGATTGCTGAGGAAAATAAACAACCAAAAACTATTTCTGCAAATATAATATGTTGTATACTGGTAATTGCTAAGACACTTGGCTCCAACGAATTGACATTTGCACAATAACAATTGTTCAGAATAGCTGGCAAAGATCTGCATCTGAAGAAAAACCAACTTAGAAAAATGAGCTATGCTGGTATATATTTCAAGGCTCGTAAGGAAACCTTGCTTGAAGAGTTTATTAAAGAATAACTCAACAAGTTTCCAATAGAAACAATGTCAATTTAAACAGTTTGTGCTCTTAATAGGCATTCATATAAAAACTAAAAAAAAAAACTTTTCCTGGTTTTAATATATTGCCTCGTTGGAAACATCTCAAAAGAAAACAATCTGAAGTAACACAATTTATTATGAATTATCTTGAACTTTATTCTTGTTTTTACTTCAACCTATTTCAGGCTATTAAACTGATGATTCAAAGGATATTTGAGAACATTTTTTTAGATATAAACATTGAAAATATACAAAAAAAATTAAAGTTTGAATTTAATGGTAGTGGAAGCCATGCAATACTTAATTAAAAAGATAATGTTAACACTAGCAATATCATACTGACGATGTTTTGTACATTTTCACATGAAACAGAAGCATGTTTTTTAATATGGTTGCAAATGTCACAAAATGCCCCACTGAGTCACAAAGTGGTGAGTCTTTGGAAAAAAAATAAAAAAAACTTTTTAATCATTGTCTAAGTCTGACATAGAAGAGTTAAAAACTTTCTTTGTGTATAAAGAGGGAAAACAATTTAATGTAAGTGTGATAGTGCAGTCAAATATAATGGGTATGAAAACAGCGGGTCTTTATTCAGAAAATGGAAGTGCATATTGTGATCATATGCACATGCTCAAAAAATCAGTGTTTGAATATTGAAAGAATTGAAAATAGTTTTTTAATCAATTATGACACTATAACTATGAATGAAATATTAAACAACTTGAACAGGAAGACGTTTCTTTACTTAAAAAAACCATATTATATCACAAGGGCTGGAAAAACCATCAATCTGCGATTTAAAGCCAGTACAAGTAAATTTTTATCTTGTAATAGTGTTCATATTATTCTATATTTTTAATATGTGAACATACTTGATATTAAAAATTATTACATTTAGAAATTACCGATATTTTTATAGGTTCTTTATGCTTTACTGAGTATATTTGACCATTTTGTGAAAACTGTTGTACACGTAAAAGCCGGTGTTTTTGATTGGTCTGAGTCCCCTTTCAGTGCTTCAAATAGCTGTCTGAAGCAAGCAGAGACTTCATTACAAACAGAGATATTAAAAAAACAGGTATAAAATAGGTCTTTATTTGGAAAAAGTACCTTAATTGGAAAAAGAGGAACAACAATAACAGGTAACAATAACAGGTAGAGCACAAAAAACCAAACTGAGATTTAATTATTGCAAAATTGCCTGTTTCATATCATGCAACATTTCAAAAGTTCAAATTGGTGCTCTCAGTAATTTTTTTAGTATTTTCCTCAAAAAAAAAATTACGTGGATCAATATAACTATATTTGTATATTTCTATTGTACAGATTTTTATTTATTTCTATTTAACGAGTTTCCACCTGTTACAAAAATAAATTTACCTGGACCATGTATCAGTATAACACCATCACGTCACAAACTGATTAGTCATTCTTGGGTGCTAATTTTGAATAATGAGGAAAGATGTTTGGGAAATCTTTATGATTCAGGGTTAACAAATAATAAGATTGATACATACTAAAATTTCAATAAAATTTTTCGCTTTAAAAAAACTCCTAAATTGTCAATTTAACATACACCATTAACTGAATGTGGATATCATCTAATCAAATTTTTTTTTGACAAGAGATTATATTGTTTTTGCCATTGATATACCTATGTTTTCTTTATATTACAAAGTATAAATACATATTTATAAATATTTATATGCATTTTTGTTATAAAAAAGCAAATTTTATGAAATTTTCATTATCTTGTTCTTTTAAATTATGACCTAAATATTCTGCAGCAAAGTTATTTTTTCCGTTTTTCCAAAATTTACAAAAAAAACCTATCCAAAAAGTCTTTAATCAACCCCATAGCACTTTTTGTTCAAAAGTTAAGAATCAATGTCCGTGAAAACAGCTGTTCGGCCCACTGTGCGTTTTTCTTTATTCTCTACACAAAAGATCTTTACCAACTTTGGAGATACTAAACACTCAAGTCGATACTAAACACTATTATAAAAACACTCAAGTCGATACTAAACACTATTATAAAAACACTCAAGTCGATACTAAACACTATTATAAAATTTATTTGAGGACTAATCTCGTTAATCTACAGGATCGTTAACAAATAGTATAATATACTGTCATATTATGAATATTTCAAAATTCTGTTTTATCAATTAGGGTCAAATCAATTCTATTTACTGTTACTTTTTGCAAAATAATCAAGGTTCAAATCTAAGTATGTCTAAGTATCTCTGCTAAATAGCAAAATGACATCTACTGATGTAGAAGTCATTTTTACACTTAACCTTGATAATTGGGAACAAATATTTATAAAACTAGTTGTTTATATATGCATACATACATACATACATACATACATACATACATACATACATACATACATACATACCTACATACATACATACATACATACATACATACATACATACATACATACATACATACATACATACATACATACATACATACATACATACATACATACATACATACATACATACATACATACATACATACATACATACATACATACATACACACATACATACATACATAATAATGCAACCAAATAATGCTAATTTAGTTTCTTTATATAAAAGTGCTGCATTTTTTCAATTTAGAGAAATAACTATGTAACTGTTTAGAGACAACGTTCTTCAAGTTTTATTCATCACAAAATTCATTATTTGTATACGAAAATTAATAAATTAATCAAAAGTATTAAAAAAAAATTGGTTTCCTTCTGGACAAAACAAGAGCAACTCCACAAAATGTTGACCAAGCTGTATTTTGCAATCAATATTTTGTGGCGAATCTTTTGTTGTTGATTACAGCATTGCATCTTTGAGGCATAGATTCGATCAGGTGATCAATGAAACTTTGTGAAATCGCTGACCAGGCCTTTTGAATTTGTTCAAACAGTTGATCCTTATTACGAACACCTTCACAATTAATTCTGTGGTTGATGATCTCCCACAGATTCTCGATACGGTTGAGATCTGCATATTGAGGCGGCCAATCCATCACCGATAGGTGGTTGTCTTGAAATCACTGCTTGACTACTTTTGCAGTGTGTTTCAATTCGTTGTCTTGCTTAAAAACCCATTTTATTGGCATATTCCATTCAGCATGAGGAAATATAACATTTTTCAGGATATTTTTATACATGAAACGGTCTATTATTCCATTGATTCGATGTATTGGACCTAGACCGTTAGCAGAAAAACACCCCCAGACCATTACATTGCCTCCACCATGCTTCATGATCTTATGGCAGTAACGTAAATTGAGGCGTTTTCCGGCCATTCGACGTACACGGCAAATTCCATCGCTCCCAATGATGTTGAACTTCGATTCATCACTGAACAGGACAGTTCGCCATTTCTGCACATTCCAGTCAATATGAGATGTAGCAAACAGGAGTCTTTTCTTCTGGTTCTTTAGTGAAATCAGCGGTTTCTTTGCAGGGCGTCGAGAAAACAATCCGGCTTCAACAGCACGTCGTCTGATTGTTCGATCCGATACAGGCAGCTCTAATTGCTTTTGTATCTCAACTAATGATATCCAGGGATCTTTCTTGACGGATCTGACAATCATAGAATCCTCTCTAGGAGTGGTGGAACGCGGTCTTCCAGCTTTGTTACCTGCTGCCAACATCCCTGTAAAACGATATTTTGGAACATAGTCTTGATACGGTCCATTTTTTCACGCGATATTTATCACAAATATTTTTTTGTGACATTCCACTTACGTAATCGCCAATAATTTTTTTTCTTAGTTCCAATCAAAGATTGTCGGGAGCCATTTTAACACTCGGATGCTTCTAAATGTTTCTAGATACTTCTAGATGCTTCCAGATGCTTCTTCTGGAAACTTCTGGAAGCTTCTCCATGCTTCTGGAAACTTCTGGAAATTTCTGGATACTTCCTTTAATTATTAAAAAACTTCCGTGACGTTGACACGGACCAGACTTAAGAAAATGAAACAAACTAAAAAAATAGCAATTGTTTTGTCCGCTGCAAAATGGCACTTGTCAACGAAATTCTGCCTGTGTGCTGTCACCTGTCAGCTGATTGCTCATGTCATGGCATACTATGACTCCAGACTCCTCAACTGTTTGCTGTGGTAGTATAGTTCGTTTTGTTTTTAAGACATGTAAAATTAGGAGCACTTTTTAGCATTGTTCGATGTTTGTTGCAAATGTTTTATCCAATACTGTATATATATATATATATATATAATATATATATATATATATATATATATATATATATATATATATATATATATATATATATATATATATATATATATATATATATATATATATATATATATATATATATATATATATATATATATATATATATATATATATATATATATATATATATATATATATATATATATATATATATATATATATACATATATACATATTAGGGTGGGTCATAAAATTTTTTTTTCTTGTTACAGGCTCTAAACATTGCTAATAGTTATTAATATTGATAATATCAAATATGAGAATGATTGTGATAGATTTAAAGGGCGCAACTTTATTGGGAAAATTACCGGTACCCTAATATTTTGGAAAAAAATATTTTTTTCAAAAGTAGGTCAACCTGGTACTCAAAAGAAGTGAAATTTTATAAAAAATTCGAAAATAAAAATTGTTTTATAAAAATTATATTACTGAAAAAAATTTTCATTAAAAAACATGTATAAATGCACCTTTTTTACTTTTAGTTTAAAAACTATAGTTATTATGTAATAAAATCTAAAATAATAATTTTTATATGAGAAAATTATTATTTTTAAAATTTTTATAAAGTTTTGCTTTATTTGAGTACCTACATTATATAATTTTGAAAAACTTTTTTTTTTAAATAATATTAGGGCCTGCTAATTTTTGTAATTATAGTTGCGGGTGGAAGACATTGTTCAATCCATAAAAGTAAATACTTTCCTAAATTAGTACATAAAAAAACAACTTTCTAGACCATAGCCAGATTAGCAACTCTAAAAAAAAATTTTAAGGCCCACCCTAATATATATATATATATATATATATATATATATATATATATATATATATATATATATATATATATATATATATATATATATATATATATATATATATATATATATATATATATATATATATATATATAAACTTGAAATATGATTTTTAACCAATATAAAGCAAAAGTTAATCAAGCCAGTAAACAAAAATAAATCTTTTTTTCTCAAAATAATTATTATTCAAAATATTTTTTTTATTTTCCAAAAAATACACTAATACAAAGTATTTTTGTTTAATTAATTAAATAAACTTTAAGCACTAGAGGCCTTTCAAAAAATCATCAGTAGTGCTGTTATGGTATTTTAGCAAGATTTTTATTTATTAAGTATTTTTGGGAAAATAAAAAAAATATTTTTAATAATAAATATTTTGAGAAAAAAAGAATTACTTTTGTTTACTGGCTTGACTATCTTTTGCTTTATATTGATTAAAAATCATATTTCAAGTTTATATTGTTACTATGTCAACAGAAAACAAATTTTTAGATTATGCAGATGAGTTACATGAAGTTATTTATAAGAAATTAAAAGACACCTTTGCTTATTAATGATTTAAAACCTTTAATAAAAGATATTATTGAGTCAACTCTAGAAAATTGCTTACCAAATTCCCTATACCAAAATAACAGTTCGAAACACAATATAGAAAAAGAATATTTAAAATTTAAAGATCAGCATCAAAGGTATTTTATAAAATCACTTGAAAAACATGAGTATCTATACTACAACATGAGTATCTATACTACAAGTCAGATGTATCAATATTTACCATGTTTGTTTAGAACAAGAGCCATTATTTATTCCCAGAAATTTTAGAAGTGATAACTTTCATTTCATGTTAAATGAGGTAGAAAATTAAAAAGTTTGATTTACAACGTCTTATGTCTGAATGTGAAATCCTTAATATAAAAGATAATTTTCTTACGTCATTGAAAAACCTAGACGATAAAGGTTCCAATTTTATTATTAATCGTGCCTCGAGTGATGAACTTCACAAAAAGTTAATTCATCGATATCAAGAATGCAAAGATGAAGATATTGAACGCATTAATAAAAAATGGTCCAAAAAAGTGAGTTCTACTAAAATTGCTTTCGAAAAAAATAAAAGTATTTAAATTCTAAAAAACATTCATCACACTACATAAATAGTAATAATAATATTGATGTAAGTTCTATTGTATCAAATAACGATGGCATCCACCATGACCAACAAGCAAAATCAATACCGTCAAAAAACTGGACAAGCCCAAGTACAAAAAAATAAAACCTAAGGTCATCAACCAATCCACCAAACATTTGACATCTTCTCAAATATCTCTTCTGACCAAAGGTCCAAAATATTACCTGGCCACAAATGGTAACTTCTTACATACCGATTCAGACATTAAAAATTTTACTAGGAAACTGATACTAAAAGAAAAATTTTATGGTGCCACAAGTAACGATATTATTATAATTTAAAATTAATCTTATTATTGTACCAGAACCTCTCTGCCAGAGTTTAACGAAATTATTTCACAAATTGAACAAACTAAACCTATTAAAGTTCAATATATTGATGACATTACAAAACAAGAAAAAGCAGCGATTAAAGAATTACAAGAAATGAAAGACATAGTCATTAAAAAAGCTGACAAAGATAATAATTTAGTTTTAATGGATTCGACATTTTATACTAACAAACTTGTTTATCAAGACCATCTTTTTTCTGTTAATACATTTGAAAAAATAAGTATTGAATCCGATAAAATAGTCTTTAGCAATCTTAATAAATTGATAAACAAACATAAATACCTCACGATAAATGAAATAAAATATATCACAAACTTTAAATGGAAATCTAGTAGTTTCTATGTAATTCCTAAAATTCACAAATGCCAAGAAATCATTAATAAGGTAAAAGAGTCCGACTTTTTATTCATTGAAATTAAACCACCAAAAGATCTTAAAGATAGACCAATTATTGCCGTAATAAATTCGCCAACATCTTATTTGAGCCAGTTTTTACATATAATTTTATCACCGATTGTAAAGAAACAAAAATCTTTCATTAAAGATGACTCGGATTTCCTCAGAAAAATTCCAAGAGAGTTTGAATCAGAAAATCGTATAATGACATGCGACATCAATCTTTACACAAGCATCCCACATTATCTTGGTTTAGAAGCCCTAAAGTTCTAAATATTTAAATATAAAGAATTGATAGATAAAAGATATACACTTGAATTCATAATTAAGTCAGCATCTTTTATTTTAAACAACAATAATTTTATATTCGATAAACAATTATTTCACTAAACAACTGGTACAGCCATGGGTACAGATTTCGCGCCAGATTATGCTTGTCTTACTATTGGGTTTCTAGAAGAGACTAAGCTTTTTCCAATAATCTTACCTTAGAATTTTTCAAACCGTGAAATAGATGATATAAAAAAATTTTATTTTAGATATATTGATGATGGTTTTATAATCTGGCCAAAACAACTTTACATCATAAATTTTAAAATTTCTCTTACTGACTTAAACGAATCAATTAGTTTTACAACTGATTTTGCAAAGAGTTTTCTAAAAGTGGTAACACCTACAGTGTAATTAACTTTTTAGACATCGCAATTACTCTTAAAAACTACAAAAAATTCAAACAGACATTTATTATAAAGAAACATTCATGACTACTTAAACTATAACAGCCATCATCCATTACACATCAAAAAGAATATTCATTATAATTTAGCTAAAAGAATAATTGTTTTACATCTAATTACGAAATTGAAAAACTTTGGCTAGCTGAATTAAAGTCATGGTTGAAAGATTGTGAATATCCTAATGTAATTATAGATAAAGCATTCCATAACGTAAAACTACAAGGACCAGCGCCACAAAAGAAGTCTAAAGAAATATTTTCTTTAGTGACAACACTCTATAGTAATCTCAATTGTCAACCTTTAATCTCAGAAGCTAACCTTTTACTCAAAGTATTCAAAAATATTTTTTTTAATATTCATCCGGTATTAGCTTTTAAACAACCTCCTAACTTACTAAGAAGACTTACTTCTTCAAAAGTTGAAGCAAATAATAAAATTAGAATATTTAAATGCAAACACACTCGATGAAAAATATGCAAACTCTACCTTCAAGAAGTAGATAAGTTTGAAACTTCTTATAGTACTATCTAGAAAATAAAAAGTCACATCACATGCAACAGCAAAAGTGTAATTTATTACCTTAAATGTTTGGTAATTTAGTAATTTAGTACCTTAAATATACTAGCAAAACTAACAATTTAAGATTACAAATAACGGACATGTTTCTAATTGCAGAACTGGCCTATCAACTAATAGATTTGACAACCACGTTTATACCTATCAACGTTCCCACCAAAATGTAAATAAACCTTTTTTTCAACTTTTTGTTTTCCTTGAGCTTATCAATGAAAGTTTTTTGTTATCATACAAAAAGCATCTGCACAAAAAAACAAACATGATACTTTTAATTGATACTTCCTGTGTATTATTAGAATTTAATTCATCAAAATTGTTACTCATAGCAACATTATGCAATTAAATTTATTTTGTACACAAAAATCTTGCTACAATACACACTGCAGTGGAGCATACTTCAAGATCATGTTAGACATTCCAAACATGATTGGTTCCAAGTCTGATTTTGATGCTTTTTGTGTCAAAATGACCGTCTTTTAAAATCAAGGTTTGTTTTTCTTCAGCAATACTATCCGAGATCGTATTCACTGTCAAATTGTCTTATCCACATGAAACATGATGAATCCTTAAAATGAGCCATTTCTTTTTATTTCAGAAAAAATGTATAACCTATTTTATATCTAAAACATATTTTTAGAGTCAATTTGGTATTTTTGGTTTAGTTAGGAGGTATTTTAGGTTTTAGAAATGTGTCAATAAATTAAAAAATTAATTGGGACTGTAACTTCAATTTTTCCATTTTTTCTTTCATTTTCACAGATAAAACATTCACATTTGCTCCCTCTAACAATTCTAGTGTTCAAATCTAAAAAAAAAAATATATTCTTGGCATGAGTATGCAACATATTTATTTATATATCACCTAATTATTTAATGAAAATTGTACTTATATTTGGCATTTACCTTCATAACTTGGTCTGGATTTAAAAGTTGGATCTACACTCAACAACTTTTTTCTACATTTTGAGCAAATCATAACAGGGAGATCTGGATTTTGGCTTGCATAATCTTGCCAAAAGTGCATTTTGAGAAGCTGGCAGTAATCATGTTTTCCATTTGATAAATTAGTTTTCACTTTGCAGTTAATAAATCTCAAATCTTTTGACTTCTGAAAACAGCGAATGCAGAACAACTTTACAAACTCATCATGTGTTTTTGCCTCATGAGGCATTTTCTTAACTAATTAATCTATCTGAAAAAAAATTTCTAACTTGAATAAGTAAAGTATGATAACTCTTTGTAAAATATAACAATGTCGACTTAAACACAAGTAATGCTGCACAATTTCACATAAGTTGATATTAATTATGTAAACATTTACTAAAATCTGCTGATTAATTGGTAAACAGCTTTTATTGGTAAACAAATTATTTAAAATAACGTTTATTAAAAAAACCGGTTATTTTATAAACTTTTATTAGTCAAAAGTATATACATAAAGTACACATATTAAGTACATTCATTAAGTATATATATTAATCAAAAGTTAATCAATATAAAATATTTCAAATTTTTTAACTTGTTCTGAACACAGTGCAGTGGAGCATATTTCAAGAAAAATGCAGTGGAGCATATTTCATGGTAGACATCCCAAACAATTTTTTACTCTCAAAACCTCTCAAAAATCTAAAATACCTAATTTCTCAAAAAGCCCCCAATGGATGATTTTGTTTAATACGTTTTTGGAATCGGGAAATGGTCTTTGTTCATTATCAAAAAAAAAATTGTTTGGGATGTCGACCATGGTCTTGAAGTATGCTCCACTGCAGTGTGAATACCAAAACAGCACTACTGATGATTTGTTGAAAGGCCTCTAGTGCTTAAAGTTTATTTAATTAATTATATAAAAATACTTTGTGTTAGTGTATTTTTTGGAAAACAAAAAAAGTATTTTTAATAATAAATATTTTAAGAAAAAAAGATTCACTTTTGTTTTTTGGCTTGACTATCTTTTGCTTTGTATATATACATACATACATACATACATACATACATACATACATACATACATACATACATACATACATACATACATACACACGTACATACATATATATATATATATATATATATATATATATATATATATATATATATATATATATATATATATATATATATATATATATATATATATATATATATATATATATATATATATATATATATATATATATATATATATATATATATAAATACTTCAGATATAAAGGAGTTGAACACGTCATAAAAACCAATAACTAAGAGATTATTGCATTAAATTTGAAAATTGTCAATGAATATAAATTTAGATAAAATAGTAGTAAAAATATTTTGTAAAACCGTTGTTCCGACGTTAAGGGCTGGATGAAATGGGGTGTCAAAGTTTCAATTTTTACTGTGTTATGGTTCCCAAGCTCCGATCTCTACAATTTTTTGCAAAGCATCTTTATTTGACATAAGCATGAACATAAAAATGTTTCCATATCTAGAAGTTAGCTATTTCTAACACCAAAAAATGGCTTCGCTGCTCGTGGTTAGAACAAAGTTTTTTGTACTTTTAATTTTGTAGCTTACTTTGTAAATTAAGATTGCATTTGTCTCTGACCAAGCTAGCAAGATTGGTTGGTTTTAATAATAATTTATTATCAATAAAATAAAAAAGTCATGAAACTTTTGTCACTCTGGATGTCATTTGGATTTGCCGTGGTGTAGTGATTAGAGTTCTGGCATAGAGATTGTGAAGCCGTGGTTAGAATTCTGGCTACAAAACATAATGTTTGTTGTTTGAAGCCGGCTCTGGCCATAAATTGCAGCCGTGGTACAGTGGTAGAGCACTTACCCCAGAAACGTAAAATCCGTTTAAACCCCACCTCTGGGCAAGTTTTGCGACATCGGTTAGGAAGGAGGCGTGAACTTTCTATTAAATGCTCTTCAGCGGTGCTAAGTCCGTACGGACTTCTTAGAGCACCTAAAAAAATGGGAAAGAAAGAGGCGTGAACTTTCTTGTTAAATGCTATTCCCCGGTGTTCTGTGATAAGAACTTTAGAACTTTTTTGAGCATCTAAACTTTAGGACTTTTTGGAGCATCTAAATTTATCATAATAAACATTAGCAGAAGCGTCTTTAAATACGAACAAAACGTATAATAAAGCAATAACAGAGTTTTGTTAACTTTTATAATTTAATTTACACAGGTAAGAATTTTATCGTAAAAAATAAGTTTCGACATTCCGAATAGATTTACACGAAGCCAAAAAAAACTCAAAATCACAAAATTTAGCTGGAATTCTGCTATATCTCTAAATAAGTACTTATCTTGAGAAGATGTTAACTGTAACTCTTTCTGTCGTTTCCTAAAAAGGAAACAGCTATAAAACGCAATTTTAGTGGTTTTGAGGCCGGCTGATAGTAAGATTTTGCATTGTCAAGGCCACATAGGTAGTTCTTTGATACAATTTTTGAGTTAATTAGCGAGACTAATGTAACTGCATAGCTCATTCCTTAGGGTGTCATGCAATATCTTTGATTGATTCAAGTTTTCTAATATCGTAAAAAATGATTGAAGTACCTAAAAACATTAAACACCACCATCACCTAATAGTTTCAATCGAAGAACACTCGTGGTCTTCGAAGTAACTTTTCATCAGTTGAATCTCACCTATTGCAAAATTAAACAGACTTGCTGATTCTTAGTAACGCTAATTTAAATTTGCCTGTTCCTTCTCCAGAACTCATTATAGGAGGCTACTATGATTTGATCGGCAAAAGCTCTAAAAGTCACATGTTTGGTTTGGGTGTATAACTACCCCAGGGTGGCCAGGCAATTTTTGATTTCATTTTCCCTGACTTTTCCCTGACTACAATGAAATTTCCCTAACTTACCGATATAAACTTAACAAATGTAGCAATAAAAAGGCAACAAATAAAACACACACAACTTTACACAAATAATCGAAGTTTTCTTGAAAACTTTTTATTTTATATACATAAACACTTTGAAACAACAACAAAAAAAAAAAAATAATAAAATAAAGTATGAAGTTAAAAAATGAAGCTGAAAATTCATGTCTACACAAATGTTACTATGTTGTAACCAAGAATGAGCGAGACTAATTATCGTATATGGACGATGACAAACGGCTTATTTCAGCATTAATAGCAACCGATTCCCTTTCAGCATCCTTTTCTAATCTGGCTTTTTTGGCCTTTAACTCTTTTATTAATTGTATGGCACACCGCTTTTCACACAGTTCCTTTTGATGTTCTTCTTTATTTTTTCTCCTGTCAGACAGAGCTTGTTGGTATCGCTCATATGATAAACGAACACATTTCAACATTTTTGGTGTGACTTGTACATTGCACAGCCCACCAACATTAAGGATTGCATCATAAACTTGTCGTTGGGCAACTACAGATTCAAGATTTTCTACTAAAACATTTTAGTTAATACTAAAATCTTGCTCTACTTGTGCATTGCCATGAGATAAAATCATTACAATTTTTACTATTTCAAACAACGCTGAGTATTGCATATCTTCTCCAATTAGTTCATAGTAAAAGTCATTTAAACGTTGCTTAGAGAAATCAAAATTTTCAAAAATTTCCATTTTTAATGATGTCAAATTGCATAGGCGAGAATACTGACTTATAGCTTGATCAGCTAGGACTGATTTTATTAGCCCAGATTCATGCAGAAATGATGCTAGAGAATCAAAACGTATCTTCGCTTTGTCAGGTGACCTGATGATAACCTTTGGTGAAAACGATGATAAATGCCTAGTAGCCTTGTATTTAAGTAGAAAACGCTCTTTTAATTTAGTGACTACAGCAATTAAAAAGCCAATGCATTCTTCTCGAAATTTAATTTTTTGACTACTAACAGTTTTACAATTCTGTAACTCAAAAACAGCTCCAACACCAATTACCACGTCTCTCCAATTGCACTTTTCATTCTGCAGATCTATCTTCCACAACTTTTGTAATGAATCAGCTTTTGTGAAAACATCTTTTTTAATAAATCTCTCCATGAGGCATGACATCAGATGATATAACCCATCATATAGGAAAGGAACTAAAGGATTTGGTGACTCAAATTGCATAAGAAATGGTTCTACTACATTGGCAACAGACAAAAAAAAACTGATTTTAGCTTTGATTAGAGGATCTGTGATAACATTCAATAACATTCTGTGCAGTAATAGTCAACGGTAATTTTGACCTTTCTACGTAAGTTTTTACATTGTTAAAAATTTCAAGAGCTCTCTCTGCAACTGCAGCATTCTCCATCCACCGCGTCGTACAAAATTTTAAAGGAAATTTTGCTTTACCACTGTTTA
Organism: Hydra vulgaris; assembly: GCF_022113875.1. NCBI lineage: Eukaryota > Metazoa > Cnidaria > Hydrozoa > Anthoathecata > Hydridae > Hydra > Hydra vulgaris. The sequence continues at coordinate 38,956,230 of NC_061170.1, read as the reverse complement.
TTGCTAAATAGTCTGCTCTGCGAGCAGAACAATCTTTAAAAAGTCTATATAAGGAACTTAATGCTGAATTAACTTTCCAACCAGCTTCTTTGTGCTCCTTCTGAAATGCCCCATGAACTACATGAACTACATGAACTACATGAACTACATGAACTACATGGACTACATGAACTACATGAACTACATGAACTACATGAACTACATGAACTACATGGACTACATGGACTACATGAACTACATGAACTACATGAACTACATGAACTACATGAACTACATGAACTACATGAACTACATGGAGGCCATGTTAATTAACCATGAACTACATGGAGGCCATGTTAATTAACTGGATATCAATCCGATGTTGATTAACTGAATATCAAATTTTGCTGAATGACTTTCTTCTAGAGCATCAAAAAACTTCCAGTTCACACTGGGTCCATCCATAGAAACTTGAATTAATTTTGGCAATAATATGTCCCCAATCACTGTATTAAAGCTGTCTTTTAGTTTATTAGCAGTTGCATGCCCTAAAAAAGCAGATGAAAAGTAACGAGTAATAACTTTATGTTTCTTTATATCCCAAAAGCGCACACATATATCCATTTGGCTTTGTTGTATTACTCCGTTAAGTGCCTCGTCAAACATTATGCACAAAAAATTTAAAATATTTTGCAGAAGAACATCATGGAAATAGGGAGCAATACCATGAGTTATGATATTGGCAATCTTTGTCTTTCCAAGCTTGAACTGCTTAGCTATTTCACTGTCAGGAAATATTTGTTTAAATGTTTTTCCTATATTAATAGAGGACCTATAAGATTCATGGTGAGATACAACTCGTAAAGCCCAGTTAATTTCTGCTTTTGTGACTTCATCTTGTATAGCATAGCTATCAACTGTTTTCTGAATGCTTGCAGAACTTACATCACTCAAAGCACATGAACTGTTTTGGAATAATACTCTTTTTATTTGATTTGTATCTTTTACAATACTGTTTGAAGCTAATTCTTGGATTTGATGTTTACTAAATAAAGAATAGATTGGCAACTGGTTCTTATACAAACTAACACTATTGGCATGCTTTTTACTTCTTTCATGACTTTCTACTGCCTGAATGCCCATGTTACTTAAATCAAATGTTTTTCGACAAATAGAACGCATTGCCTGTGCAGGACTGTTAGAAACTTCTTTTAGCCAAAACCAATCAGCGTAAAGCGTTTTATTTAACCAATCTTTGCTGAAGTAACATTGTTTTGACATTTTTTAAATATATTTTCTAAACACAAGATGTAAGCACATTTATATAAGTACAACACAAACTTCTAACTTTTTTTAATATTTTGGAATTAAAAGTATGAATATTAACTTAAAACAAACACTATGTATATTTATAAAATTTGACTATTTGCTATAACAAAAAATACTACAGTGATAGATTAGAAGTAATTTTCTCACTAATAACACAATATGACAATATAAAAATTTTGTTTTCTTTCACACATTTAGTCATTTAGCCCTTTTGAAATAAGTGAAAAAAGGGACTGCAACAAATTGCTTTCCTGTTTGATCTTTACATAATATTGACAAAATATTTTTGAAAAGTAAGAACCAAAATGTGAAAAAGAAGAATAATAAAGTTATACAAAATAATTATATAGCATATAAAATGTAAGATTTTTAGTTTCTAATACGCAATAATATATAAATATTTTGTTACTGAATCCACCAAAATTCCCTGATTTTTGGAAAATTTAGAATTTCCCTGACTTTTCCAGGTTTTCCAAGTTGCTGGCCACCTTGTACCCATCCACTCACCTATGTCGAGAAAACAACTTGCGCTTTGAGAGACTAATTTAAATTTAGCTGTTTCATTTTCGGCTCTCAGTATTGATGGCAACTTTCTTTGTTTCGCGAAGACTTGGCCTTAAACATATACTTACGCATCAGTTCACAAACTGTTTGGCCTGGGCATATACTTACGCATCAATTCACCTATTTGTCGTCAAATCAAGTTTGAATCATCTGAACATTAAATGAAATGTCAAAATTTGTTATCAGATCAAAAAGAACATAAAAAAACAATAAAAAGTAAATCATTAAATATTAAATGATATCAAAAATGATGTAAAATGTTTATGTACAAAAACGAGGTGCGTTAACTGCAAAAAAACAAATTTTATGTACAGTTATTATCTACAAAACTAACTAACAATACAAGAATATACAATAGAAAAATTTAGAAACTAAGACTAGTCCATAGGAAACGCATTCTCGATTTGATTTGTGACTTGTTGGATGTCCATAGCATTAGTTAAAGAGTAACCATTTGTAAAGCTATAATCACGACGTCCAAGTTCGGGTGATCCATGATACGAAGAAGACGGAGTAAGCGTCGGAGTTACTCCAGCAGAAGATTGCACGCTTCGATCTGATTGAGGCTAAATATATTAAAATATTAGATATAGAAAAATTCAAAACTACACTAATTTAAGTAGTAACCATTTTTTTAAAATACCTGGTCCAACAGTTGCCTAAGCCGCTGTAATTGTGCTTCGAGTTGTTTGTTATGATGTTCCAATATTTGCATGCGAGCTTCAAGCCGAACTTTATGCTGACGGAGAAGTTGGGCTTCTGCAATTAATTCTGAATCGCTCGAACTTCGAGGATTGGATCCATTTGCACGCATATTTTTCAAACGATTATATTCAGACTCCAATGCTCTAAAAACAAAAAAAAGATTTTACTTTTGTGAATGTCTATGTCATCATTGTTGAAAACTAAATCACAACTCAAATTAAAAATGAAGAGAAATTAATTCTTTTACCTATGTTCTTCTTCAAGATCCGAAATAATGTCATTTACACTCTGAGCAATGTCAATCTTTTCTTCGATATCTAATGATGCTAAGATAGCCGACGGACTTTTTAACTGTAAATAAAAAATAATAAAAAAAATTAACATTTTTAAACGTACTTTGAGATAATCGGTTACTATAGGCTTATATTCAAATAGAAAAATAAATTTAAACAAGTTAACTTTTGTCCTGGAAAGAAACATAAAACGAAAACGGGTGAAAACGTAAAACGTAAAACGAAAGAAACGGGTGCAAGTAAAGAGTAATAAGTGATAATTTTGAATTTCTAAAATTATTTCGAATTTATGTTAATCTTCTTGTCTTAGACAGCAAATATTTATTTTTTTATTCTGGTTAAAAATTTGTTAATCCAGTTAAAAATTGTAATAAAAATTAAATGAATTTTAACATTTTAGTTTTTAAGTAAATTTTTTTTTAAAACTTTAGCTCAGCCAATAATACTCCGCCCCCCTCCTCCTCAATGGATTTGCACCACATCTTAAGTAAAATAATAATGCATACGGGGTGCCATATCCAATTTAAAGACTTTTTAAAAAGGTGTTGAATAAAAATACACAGCATTTACACATATAAAACTAATTCAATAACTTTCGTCAATTTAAAATACATTTTCACAAATTTGACTTGTTTGCTCAGTCAATTGTTTGCTTAGTCAAGTGAAAATACTTGTACTTTAACATCTTGGAGTTTGCTTCTTTATGGCCTGAATTGCATATGGTATACAGCAAAATAAGACAAACTGCAAAACTGCCATTATCTGCATTATTACTGGATAACAGAGAGATTATAAAACTTCTATGATTTCCTTTTATACTAAGCTGGATATATAGAGAAACAATTTCTTTTACCCTTTGGGGTTGATCCCTTAAGATTTTAAATCAAATAACAATGTAATAGGGTGCGCCATCAAGATAGGGCGCATCGTTTTGCATCATCAAAGTAGGGTGCACCATCTTGCACCATCAAAGTAGGGTGCACCATCTTGCACCATCTAAGTCGGAATCGCCGTCGTGTGCCATCAAGCTGTTACTGTGTCAAAAAGGTTTGAAATACAACTACGATCAGAACTTGACAAGTTTCTTCATAAAGAATATTCCCGTAGCAGTAGAAAAAGCATAACTTAATCACAATTGAAATTCTCTAATATTAAATATGATCTTAACAGCTTTACTAAGTTTGTTTTTTGTCAGTTGACAATAAAACAATTATGTTAAACTCTTTGAAATATTAATCAAATGAATATTCTAGAAATGTTGTTGGTAATTTTCATTTATGTGTAATAATTTTTAATATTATAATTTATTATTTGAAATATTGTTTATTTAGACAACAATCAATAATAAAAATCAAAACTTAGCTAATGTTCTGTATTATTAATAATATTATAAAATATACAATCTTTATTACAAATAATATTCTAAATAATTTTATGGATAAAATCAAAATACAATGCCTGAAGTAAAATGCTTGACGACCCATTACTAAAAAAGATGGAGAGGGTGGAGTTTAAAGTCGCAGCAAAGGTGGAGTTTAAAGTTGTAAATTAAGGAATTAACTGTTTTTTATAAAATATCTTGATAAAAAAAGAATTTTTTAGATGTTTAAATTTATTCTGTAAATTTAATAAGCAGAAAATAAATTGTTTTGACCTTATTTAACTCTATTGTGTGGATATCTGCAAATATAAAAATAAAAATAATAAAAGATAACTGAAATAAAGAAGATATCTATCTTTAGATTAAAAACTTACAGGAAGAAGTCTAGAATCTTCACTACTCAGACTTCGACACATGTGTTGGATTAAACGATGTTCTTCATTACTAAATTAACAAAACATAAAATTTAAACGATGTTCTTCATTACTAAATTAACAAAACATAAAATTTAAACGATGTTCTTCAGTACTAAATTAACAAAACATAAAATTTAAAGATTAAAATATTGTTAACCAATAGATTTGCAATAAAATATCTAAATACTTACATATCATCAACCATTCTATAGTTCTCTGACTCTGGTGAACTTGATCTGTCATTGCTACAGGAAATAAAATATAATTATCAAATAAAATCCCTAAATTTGATAAACACACACACTAACACCCTCAAAGTGCATCACACTTTGAAATCCTATTAACTTGTTAAAAATATTTACTTTATAACAATAGAATGTTGATAAAAAAATGCAATAAAAATATTAAAGTAATCTCTTCTAATAAATTCAAAAATGACACAATTACCTAAGACCTTTTAAAAACTGAACTAAGGGTTTTAGTTTAAAACTCACACACACAACGCACACTTCACAGGCTGTGAACTAGTCAACTAGTTTAATGTGTCAACTTTGTCAACTTTAGTTTAATAAATCAAAAAATGATATTATTAAACCCTTTAGTGCCACAAATTTCACTAAAGTTTCTCTAGAGATCACAACACAAGTAAACCGAGTCAAGAAATATTTTCAATTTTAAACTGATGCCTTTATCACAGATCGTAACAGGTTTTTCTAACCGCACTTTTTATAATCTAGTCAAAATTGTGTCAACAAAAGAGCATAACCATCATGCTATTATTAAACCAATATCTCAACAGATGTTTTCAACTTTGTTGAGTCATGGTTATATGTCAATTTGTGAACAAAATAATGGCTTTAAAATAATGTAAAAAATAATTTTAAAGTTTAAAAAATAACTTGTAAAATAAACTACTTCTATTTAGCTTTAAAACGAAAAGTACCTTAAATATGAAAACTTGATATTGGGACTTGAAGGTACTGATGGTCTATAAAACAAAACATTTGTTAAACCTTTTGATAAATTTATTATGAAAAGAATATCATTAAAAAGAGCAGTACATACGTTTCAATACTGCTGCCCTCCATAATAGTTTGAACAGGTAAATAACCAAGCTTTTTAGGAGGTCGACTCCTATATCTTCGGGATTTGAACTTGTTTTTCATCAGTTTAACGAAATCACTCATATCTTCACCAGCTGTTGTCTATTAGAAATAAAACTATAATTTTACCAAACCAATTAAACTATTAAAATTAAAAATTACAATTAAAATCAATAAAGTTGACCTAACTAACTACTACAGCAACAAAAGAGAAAAAAGAAGATAATAATAATAAAAAAAGTACCACCACCTACCGCTAAACTGTACTGATGCATAGGGTGAGTAAGCCGATGACTCTTTGACACACGCCCAGACCAAAAGCAATTCTTAATTTGAAAGCAAAATCATAAAGCTAAGCAATATTTTGCATGAACTTTAATGAAACAATTTTTTCAATGATTTTTTTTTTGTCATGGTATTTATTTAACGGATGGCATTTCTAATTTTGTGTGTATATTTTTTAATACTTTTATTAGTTTTTAGAAATATCATTTTAAGTCAATTTAACAAACTATTAACAATAACAATTCAAATTATTTATTAAAATAAAAAATTTACTAATATTTTTTTATAAAAATGTTAGCAATATACCTGACAAAGATCATAATTAAAACATTTTAAACAACGATATCTAAACCCAACAATAGGAAAGTCTTTGCAAATACCACATTTTGCATCGTGTTTTGCAGTTTCTGCTGCTGCAAGTCTATGTAAAACTGTCATCCACACTAGTGACTGAGGTTCTGCTGAAGTCCATTCTAAGAAGTTATTGACTTCAATGACTGTTGGATTTTTAGCCTAAAAAAATAAGATTTAACAAAAGTTTTTTTTTCTTCTTCCATAACTTAAGTTATTGTAAGAGCTGTCATTTAAAGAATTTCTTTTTAAATTATTTAAACACTTGATAATACTAAACTAAAAAAAAATGCATTATGGGTAAACTTACAACAAAATTGATAAAATGTCTAGTTACCTTTTCAAAACAACTTCTTGCACTTGGCTCTATATTGCTTCCACCAAAAGCAGCAATTTCACCGAGTTGTCGTGGAATCTAAAATACAAAATTCTGTCTTGTTCCATTTTACAAGAAAAAACAAAAAGCAAAACGTTATTAGAAGTTTTTAAAATCGTTTTTTGAAAAATCATTGGTATGTATTGCCAACCTAAGAGTAAATAGTGTGAATTATCAACTTAAGTTTAGGCACACCATTTGACCACAGAATCTATTATTAAGCAATTTATTACCATACTCTTACTCTACTTTAAATCAAAACAAAAATTATTTGATTTAGACATTTTTTTATTTTTATGTTTTGATTTGTTTAATTTGATGCACAAATCATAAAGGTTATATAGCTTCATATTTTTTTATTGTATTTTTTATTATATGATATTGCATAATTTATATTAAAAAGATACTATTAAAAGATATTACATAATTTATACTAAAAAGCAGTAAAAAAGGGGAAAAAAAATTATAAAAGGATCAAGTTGTAGTGGTTTTAAGATCAATAACTGATGAAAATCAAAATAAATATTCAAAAAATTGAAACCTGAACACAGTCATGTAACAGAAGCCCTAACTTTTTAGAATCTGCATGGCCTGAAGAATCAGCTATTTGTTCAAATAAATCTAGATAAAAAAATAAATTTTAGTCAAAAATAAATTTAAAAAATTTTAACAAATAAGAAGAATTTAACACAAAAAAAATCTTACATTTCCATTTGTTTTCTAGTTTAGCTCGACATAACAAGACAATGGCAATCTTGAATGATAAAACGCGAAGCTTTCCAATACGTCCACTAATAAAAATGTCATAAAATAAATTTATTAAATAATTAAACAAATTAAATTAAGCTTAATTAACTGTTTCTCCTATTATAGGTTCATCAGGATTTAAAAGAAAAACAATGAAAAATATCGTGGTGGGATTTGAACCATGACCATTCCATGTCTGAAGTAAATGCCTGATCCAAATAAGCTAAATGTGAGTGTACTGATGAACAAATAAATGTAATTATATAATTAAAAAATTTATGTAGAAAGTAAAGCCGATTTTGTAGATACCATACATGAACATGAGTGTATATAAACATGAAGGATACAAAAATATTCAATTACGGCAGTAAACGCCTGAGGGAAGAAATGAAGTACATTAGAATAAAGAAGAATGATTTATAAGACAAAGCATATTTTGACAGTTGTCAAGACAAAAATAAAGATTGAAAGAGGAATATTTAAAAATAAAAAAGACAGGCTATACACCCAAAACAGTACTCAACAATAATAACAATAACAAAAAAACAAAGATAAACATGTATTACATAGATGTATTCTTATTTTTTTTATTTTTATATTTTTATCATCTTTGCTTCAAACAAGGCTGCAAGCAACCACTAATTAGTGTTGGAAGTTACTGGAAGAGAAAAGATGAAGATTGTAGAGCAAGATAACTATTGACAGACGACTTAAAAGATTGCAAATTATATGAATCAGGTACGCAAGATGAAGGAAGCTAATTCCAAACAACTGATGTTCGAGAGAAAAAACTAGACAAATAAGAGTTTTTGAAGCACTTAGGAACAGTAACAGAAAAAGGATGAGACTTAATTGAATGACGAGTAATACAACAATGAATTTTAGTAAATGGCACAAGAGACGCTAACTCTTTAGAGCAGTGCCCATTATAGCATTCGTAGAAAAGAGAAAGAGAAGCAACATTACGACGATGTGACAAAGGTTGAAGGTTGGCTGCAAGAGCAGGTCCAACTATGTTTACAATGCGTTTTTGCAACTTGTCTGAAAGAGAAAGGGCATCATTAGAAGATCCGCCCCAGATATGGCAACAGTATTCCATACAAAGTCGGATTTGAGATTTATAGAGAGAGTTAGAAAGTGTTAAGCTCGATAAAGAGATGCAACCTTAGCAGATGCTAATTTTGCAACGGATTTGATATAAGGTTTCCAAGAAAGATCAGAAGAGTTAATCCTAGAAGATAAAGGGTAGATGACTCATCAAGTACATTACCGTTTATAAATATAGGAAGGTCTAAATTATTGCAAAAATGATTGGCTGAAAAAAATTGAGTTTTATGTGAATTAAAGTTCACCAGCCACTGTGAGCCCCATGCTGTAGCAGAAGTGAGATCCTTTTCAAGCTCAAATGCCCCCTGCAAGCAATCAGAGGGAGTTGGCTTCTTATCGTGACAAGAATAAATAATAGTATGATCAGCAAACAATGCCACCTTGTGATGTGAGAATATCTGGAAGATTGTTAATGTAAATTAAAAAGAGTATAGGGCCATTGATTGAACCCCTGAGGTTACAGAATAAGAAGAAGAGTGTTGTCCATCAAGGACAACTTTTATACTACAATTGGAAAGGAAGGATTCAATAATCATAAAGATGTTTCCAGATACACCGTAAGAAGAAAGCTTATGGAGAAGACCAGCATGCCAAACTTTATCAAACGCTTTAGAAATGTCAAGAGCAATGGCCTTAACCTCTCCACCTTGATCTAATGCGCAATAAAATCTATCGGTTATTACTGATAGCAAATTAGCCGTAGAACGAGAAAATCAAAATCCATATTGATGATCAGAAAGTAATTTATGAGATTCAAGATGAGTGATTAAGTGTTTGTTAATTAAAGATTCAAAAACCTTGCTTTTGATAGGAAGAAGACTAATGGGACAGTAGTTAAACGAATCAGATTGCTCTCCGGAATTTTAAAAATAGGGATAACAGATGCTGCTTTCCAGCAGGCTGGAAAACAAGACTCTTATAAGCACTTGTTGAATAATTTTGAAAATATAGACGATAGCTCCAGAGAACACTTCTGCAAGAATATAACAGGTATGTTGTCTGGGCAGCAAGCTGTAGAACAGTCTAAGCAGGAGATCACTTTAGATACAGATGCTGGAGTGATATGGATGTTGAGCAATGAATAAACCTGTTTGACGGCTATATTAGGTAGAACACAACTAGTGGAATCAAGAGATGATATTGATGCAAAGTTCTTAGCAATTAATTCAGCTTTGTCTTTAGGTGAAGTGACAAAGTCTGAACCATACAAAAGAGGTGGAATTACAGACTTGCCCTTACCATTGATACTAATAAAGAATCTCCAGAAGTCACTAGAGCCTAACTTTTGTGATGAAATACGAGATTTCATGATCTGAGAATAGCGGGCTTTGGTGTTAGATAAAACTTTTTTACAATGGTTTCTAGCAATAATAAACAGACGTCTGTTTTCTGGAGAATTGTTTTGCTGATAGATATGGAAGTAATGGTTTTGATTGGCAATTGCAGCAGCACAATGTGAGGAAAACCATAGAGAAGAGTAAATCTTGACCTGGAATCGTCAAGAGGGAATAAAGGATTCCATGCCAGCCTGAATCCACGAAGTTATGTAAGAAGCACATTTATTAGAAAGTTGACTATTTGAGTTAGGGATTGAGAAAGGCAAAAATTGTGGGCTTTAATGCCTGCAGAGTCACTGACACTAGAGCCAAGCCATTCAGTGTGATGAACATTAAAGTCACCGAAAACAACAATATTGTCTGTTGGATAAAGAGGGAGGGCTTGGTCAATATGATCAGAAATAACATAAAGAAGAGTGCAGTCTTAAGATGAAGGAGAGTGATATAAAACAAAGTTGCTCTCTTGCTTGGAGAGAGCAACAAACTATATAACAGATTTATAACTTGTAAATGTATTATATAAATATAACTTATAACTCTTTGCATATGACATATTTACAACTTGTAAACATATGACACATAACTACTTAACTTCTAACTGTGAATCACTAATTTACTACTTTACAATTTTTTTTTAAATAAAAATTAGACTTTTTTTTTTAGCAACTTTCAATATTCATTTTTTAATTAGAAAAGTTGTATGCTGCAAAAAAAAAAGGCAAAACTAATAATAAAGGATTTCATTAATATTAAAAAAATAAATAAATAAAAAATAAAAAAATAAAAACATTTGATTAAAATTTTATTTGGCTAAAAGAAAATAAGAGTTAAATAAAGCATGAAAAATAAAATAAATAAAAACTACTTATTAAGTAAAATAAAGAAAATGTATGTAGACTATGGGGAAGATGTGGGTGTCATCAGCTTCTTTGTTTTTGTGGATAAGATCTTTCTGTGTGTGTAATAGGGCTTTAGTGATGTTCCTGTTGATAATATCAAGATGGTACCCCTTAAGAACCAATTGGCATGCTAATGTGCGGAGCTCCTTATGTAAATGTTTTAAACAAAATTATTGACCTAAATTATTCTATTTAAAATTTAAAAAACATAAAAGGAAGACATACCTATCGAAAACATTAAGTAACCAATTTAAAGTCAAATCAACACATTGTGGAACAACAATAGCTTCTTTTCTTGTTGGATCAATATTACCAAACATTGTCAACAGAACTGCAACCATTTCTCCAACATCAATTAAACTGTCCTTATTTGCTGTAATGTCATGACGCTGAAAGGCTTTAATTGCAACATTGTCCATATCCACAAGATCAACTTAAAATGTTTGAAATCATTATTATAATGCATTTTTATAAATAAAAACTATATTTACAATTACAACTTACAAACAAAGTTAGTGACAGTACAAGAACATACAACAACAGTACAAGAACTTACAACAACAGTACAAGAACTTATTACAACAGTTCAATAATTTAGGACAAGAAAACAAAAACTTACGACAACAAGCTTTTTGTATACATCTCAGCTTCATAGAAGTTCGATATGCAGCAAATTTTACATCATTTAACTCAGCTAAAAATAAAGTACTTATTTAACATAGTAGAAGAGTTTTAAAAATTCACAATCTTCTAGAGGATTGTGAATTTTTAAAACTATTCCTAACTCAATTTTTGTCAAATGTAACTTTGTGTAATGGATGTTATTGATGAAAATGAATTTGTGTTAAGTAGATTTACATCTTTTTGTCTTGATGTCTTGATGAAAATGAATTTGTGTTAAGTAGATTTACATCTTTTTGTCTTGATGTCTTGATGAAAATGAATTTGTGTTAAGTAGATTTACATCATTTTGTCTTGATGTCATCTTTTTGAGTTTAGAGCCTGAGTTTAAGATTATCAAAAAAAGATTACGAGTCATTAATTTCATTAAGCTTCAGAATTTGTTGTTTCATATAAAATCATTGTGCTTGTTAGAATTCCCCATAGGTACCAACTTTTCGAAATCTCCTTTAAATTTTGACCAACCACAGATTTTACATGTAAAATCCAAACCTGAAAAATTCAGCTTGATCGACTAACTCATTTAAAATCATGAGCGAATCAAAATTGACAAAAATTAAGTATCTACATTAAGAATCTGGAAATTACATTAGATTTTTTTGACCTGAAATTTTGTAGAAAACTTAAGATCAAACCTAGTCAAAAACCTTTTACTAACTTAATGAATGAATTCATAATTAAACTAACTACAGAAGAAGTTGCTAAAGAAAAAAGTTGTTCAGACCTTGATAAGACATTTTTAAACAAGATTTTTTTATTTCCTGAAAATTGGTCAATAGAAAAAAATTTGAAACTAAAAAAAGTCTTTTTTAGTTTCAAAACTTTTTGTAAACATCTTTAAGAGAGCCTGAAAGATGAAAAAGGCATACTAACTAAACTTGGAGCTGAATGAATAAGGCATAGTTACTAAACTTGGAGCTGAATGAACAAGACATTTTTACTAAACTTGGAACTGAATAAATAAGGCATACTTACTAAACTTGGAGCTGAATGAATAAAGCATACTTGCTAAACTTAGAGCTGAATGAATAAGGCATACTTACTAAACTTGGAGCTGAATAAATAAGGCATACTTACTAAGCTTGGAGCTAAAAAAGAACAATCTTTGTTGGCTTGGAGCTAAAAAAGAACAATCTTTGAGGCTTGACCTGGAACCGTCGAGAGAGAATAAAGGATTTCATACCAGCCTGAACCCACAAAGTTATGTAAGAAGCACATTTGTCAATAGGAAGACGAAAGATTTCTACTCAGGGGCCATCACGAAGAAAATTACGGAAAGAGTCCCAGTCAGCTTCAAGGTATTCTGATGATAAAGAAGAATGAGATAATAGTTTTAGAGAGACCAAACCATGATCGGAGGCACCTAAGGGTGAGTGTGGAGAAACTGAGCACTGACTAGGATCGGAAACAAGACATAAGTCCAGTAGAGAAGGTAAATGATTCGGGTTATCTGGAAAGCGAGTTGGAAAGTTGACTATTTGAGTTAGGGATTGAGAAAGGCAAAAGTTGTGGGCCTTTATGTCTGCAGAGTCACTGACACTAGAGCCAAGCCATTCAGAGTGATGAACATAGAAGTCACCGACAACAACAATATTGGCTGATGGATAAAGAGAGAGCGCCTGGTCAATATGATCAGAAATAACATCAAGAAGAGTGCAGTCTTGAGATGAGGGAGAGCGATATGGAACAAAGAAAAGTGAAGAGCGATATAGAACAAAGAAAAGATAGAGTGAAGTGGTGCTAAACGAAAGCACATAAAAGAGTAGTCTGTGGATTCAAACCTAGTTTTCTGACAAATGGGAGAATTCTTACGAATGCAAATGCCCAGGCCAAGCATGTGACGATTGGGGTCTTTACGAATTAAAGGAAGATAACCATCAACACTAAGATCACAAGATGAGACAGCTGAACTCAAATTAGTCTGACAAAGAGCAAGTAGGTCTGGTGAACTTTGCAAGAGATAAGACTCAACAGAAGAAAAGTTACTTTGAAGACCACAAATATTAGTGAATGATAGGTTTAGCGAACTTGATGATGACTGTGGTTTTTTGTGTTTTTTAGTTTTTGCTACTTTATTCATTTTTAAATTTGTTAAAGAACTTGACTCGAAACATAGATAGTACTCACTGTTTAATAGCCCAAACAATTGCCTCATTTCTATTAATAAACCCTAAGCTGTAATAAAGGGCTCCAATGTGGCCTTAACAATGCACACCAAAAGTACAAACAGGAACACCAACCATGCACAACATGGCACTGTTAGTACTTTGATACTTTTCAGCTGTTGATGGAATCAGCCTCTCTGAGAGCTACCACAGAGTTCGGGAAACCTGAATACCAGCTGGCCTCAGAACCATAAAACTGAGTTTTAGAGCTGTACCCTCATTTGGAGATAATAGAATGAGTTGCCTAGTCATAAAAACAGAGACACAAGTAAAACCATGCATCGAGTCAAGAAGATCCAGCATTCAACATCCTAAACTGGAAACAATGTATTAAGAATACATCTGCGCCAGCCTAATAGATTTGGTTAGAGTATGTTCTTACCATCAGAATGCCTTATAGATTTGGTTAGAATATTACAAAGATTTATTAAAGCAATGTGTTTGTAATATTGTCAAAGGTGCATGTTCCATCTATATTCTCACTGTCCTGGTAAAGTAAATTTGAACACTTGAAAAATGTGTTTGTAAAAAATAACATTTATGACAAAAAGGGTTTGTATGTAGAATAATGTTGTTACTGTACATTTAACAAAATGTGAGTTGCGGAACTTTAGTTCCATGACTTTAAAAGCAGAGTAAAATAAAATAAAATTTGTAATAGAATAATAATAACAATGATAAATGATACGAATATACAAGGAAAACAGACAAGATAATATGGTTATCTTGTCTGCTTTCTTTCTATACCGACACCTGGAGTAAAACATGGTAGTTTTCTTTTAAATCATTGAAATGGAATTCAATACTATCTGAATTTTTTTATAAATCATTAACCACACATTTATAAAATATTTTTTTATAAAATTAACCACACATTTATAAACATGTAACAATCTCACATTTATAAATGTGTATTAATCACATGTTTATAAATGTGAATTAATCACAAGTTTATAAATGTGTATCAATCACACATTTGTAAATGAGTATCAATCACACATTTGTAAATGAGTATCAATCACACGTTTATAAATGTGAATTAATCACAAGTTTATAAATGTGTATCAATCACATGTTTTTAAATGTGAATTAATCAATCACATATTTATAAACTCAGAGTTGTATCACAGACTAACTCTCATGTCAATTGGTATTACAAGGTAATACCATATAACAATTATAATAAAACAAAAAATCTTAAAAAATTCAAAAAAAATCTGCATAAAAACTATACCTAAAAAAATTCGCATAAAACTATACCTAAAGTGTTGTACAACTCTGTCATTTTAGGATGATCCCATTGAGTCACTTTTGTGGTATGACTAGAAGTGAAGTATGTATATTTATATATTATATATATGTATATATAACACATATTAAAAAAAACATGAATAAAATATTATATGAACTAATTTAGTTAGATATTATAAGCATTTAGATCATACTTAATATAATATGGCACTTTGTTTAAAGAGCAACTTCGTTCCCATGGTGGTGAGACACTTCCTAATTAAAAAATTTTATTATCAAGTATATAAGTATAAGAAAAACCAATCAAGCAAAAAAATAAATAAAAATAATACTAAAAATATTTACAAATAAAACAATGTTTAACATAAACTAAACCTTGAAGCTGTGACTGTTTGTCTTGGTCATTATTTAAAATGTTATTCAACATATTGTGTCTTTGTTCACATTCTGATTGTAATTTACTCCATCTTTGTAGAAATTCATCAACTTGCTTTTGTTTTTGTCCTAAATCTACTCCATAACTAACCTTTAAAGCTTTAACCTTACCATTAATACTATCAATGTATGGCTCAAGTGAGGTGACACTGTCATTGAAAACCTAAAATAAATTTTAATTTGATTATGACATAAAATATATAAATCAAATCTATTTTTTTGTAATTTTCAAATATTTTTTATCAAAACATTACTTTAGTTTCTTCCAAAGCTTTGTTTACATTCTCACAATTAAAATCTGAAGTTGGATTCCAAAGATTTTTACGATTTTCTGCATCTTTGAGACGGTTGTTAAGATCATCTATTTCTTTAACGAGCTTGTTCACAAGCTTAAAAAAATTATTTATCCAATTACATTTTAATTTTTATTAATTTCATTAAATATCTTTTTTACATGCAACAAAATTATATATTTTACATTTATAATAAAAGTTAAATAAATTAAAAAAAAAAAAAAAGTTAAATAAATTTATAAAAAGAAAAGTTAAATAAATTTATAATAAATATTAAATTTATTGAACTAAAATCTGAGGCAAACAGCATACAGCTGTTTTAGCACAAATGTCTTGAAATTGATATTATTGAAAACTATGAATTTTGTTTTTTTTTGATACAATTTTCTGATATATATATATATATATATATATATATATATATATATATATATATATATATATATATATATATATATATATATATATATACTTACTAAAGCGTATTTTTATAAGCATTTGCTCACTTTTTTTTGTTTACCTTAACCCATATGGCTTTTTTAGAAAAAGAAGAAAAAAAAATGAAAAATTATGAAAGAAATGATTGCTGCCCCATCCCAAACCCTCAGTCGATGTAGCAGCACTCCACTGCTAGTCAGGCTATTTGCTTTTTGTATATATAAATTTAAGCCATTTTTTTAAAAACCATTACTATTTCTGAAATCTCTATGAAATTCTGGTTCTTTTGAGACACAGGTTGATATACTTTTGAAGAAGAAAAATTCACTGATATACGGGAGCCAGTGAGTAATCAAGGGATGACCTTTGTCGGTGACCTTTTTAAAAAATTAAATAAAACCAATGACTTTTCAGTTACTTTTAAACCAAATTTCATCCGTTTTTTATATTGGAAACAGGAGTTACCTAAAAGTTACATCCCTAATGTTCATATGTAAGTTTTTATTTACACTATATTATTAATATAGTAAAATAATATTAATTGTTTTTGAAACCTATATTTTAAAACTTGACAATAAAAGAAAAATATTATATAAAAAATTTATTGTCACATTTAAATTTGTTTTCATAAGAAAGAGCTCAGTTAAGATTGGAAATTCAAACAGGAGAGAAATAACTTGTTTAGTAACGAGTGCAAAATCTGTTTAGATGTTACATTATCGTCCGCAAAGGCTCCGCAACCGGTAGCGGATCGTTAAAGCAAAAAGGTTTTAAAGCGATTTTTTTTTTCTTTTTTTTTTTTTTTAAGCAAAACAGCCTGGTTTTTATCTTTGTTTTTAAAACGTTGCGTTAAATTAACTTTTTATCAATAACTTCAATTAATATTTATAATATTTATCAACAAATTTATATTATTAATTTTACTACTTTAATTATATTAAAATATACCTTAAATTTGTTTTTATTACAATTTGCTATAAAAATGCTGATAGAAACCAGTAACTTTTATGCTTTAACGACGATGAACCCCAAAAGCAATTTCTTTGCGCATTTATCCAAAATTAACCGAATCGGCCAGGCGGGAGGGTTGCTATAAACCACTCTCACAATTTAGTACAACAACATGTCACAATTTATTATAACACTGCATTTTATTACCAAATACGAAGAAAACATTCCACCAACACCGCGCTCTACTTAAGAGGTCTAAGTTTATTAAAAAATAACTTCAGGGAAAAACTAATCCCATATAGGGAAACTAATCTAACAGAAACTATGTAAAAAAAATAATGCAATGTTGTAAAAAAAAAATAACACTTTTACAGCTACTGCTAATACAATTTTTTATCCCATCATAACTGAGAACGTAGAAAGCTTAAAAATATGTGAGATGGTCAAATAATAATCCTCTCGTTAAGCGATTTAAAATAAATATATTTCTTGGTTTTTTAAAGACTTGAAAAAACTAACGAGTTTTTTAACTTGTAACGTTGTTTTGGTTTTTTTTTTAAAAGGACGTAGTAACGTTGATAACGAGGTAACGTTGTTATGTTTATTTGATTAATGTCTTTGAAATCCTTTTTTTGATTTGATATTGTTGCTTTTTAAACTACTGCTATTATTATTTTTTTATTATTTATTTTATAAATCAACATTTTAATTTATTTACTATTGATACTGCATCCAGGCCAGTAGGAACCGGGGTTAGCAGGGACATTTGCCCCCCCCCCCCCCTAATAGTTTTTTAAATAAATAGTTTTGAAAAAATTGACTAAAAAAATGACTAAAAAAAAAAATATTTCGGGGCCACTTAATCCAGCACTGCCCCCCCCCCTCACATAATTTTTGTTCCTACGAGCCTGGCATTAATATGGTTTTAATTATTAGTAATATAACTTAATGTGTTAATGCATACAGAAAATATCAAACTGATATAGCTTAAACTTTAGTTTAAAAAGCTAAAAAATAATGTAATCCTAAAAATAAATAAAGTGAAAATAAATTAAATGGATGTATACCGTTCAATGTTTTTTGTGAGGCTGGTTTGAATTTTCACTTCGTTGACTTGTATCTTTTTACAGTTCACTTTACTGACTTGTATCTTTGTATCAGTTCACTTTGTATTTTTGTATCAGTTTATCAATTTTTTTTTATGATTCAAGTTTAGTTTTAGGTTGTAAGAGTAATTTGCATATATCTTCATATTTGTCATCTTAAAAAAGAATTTCAGACAAACTATTTGTATTTTAAGCTTTTTTTCTCCACATATATGCCCCCTTTGCCAATTAATCCAACTTGATTTATTTGCATATAAATTTTTTTACACTTTTTGATCTTGATAAATGACGGTATGATAAAATTTGTCGAGTGCGCCATTCCGTTTTGATTTTGTCAAAGTACAAAGCAGAAACGCAAGACCATTTTAAGCTTCTTTCTCTCTTTAAACTCAATCAAATCACTTACAATATTTGTGTAGAGAGTTAATATCCTATTCAAAGCGCAGTACTAAGACTCAAAAACAGATAATAGTCTAATTTTATTTTCTAATGTTCTCTTCAAAGCAATAAAAGTTTGGGTTACACGAGTTTGTCATTAAAAGAATTGTAATTTAAATTTGTCTTGGGCCGTGTAACTAACAATATGAGTTATTTCCATTGTCCTGATGTAAGTTACGTATATTATAAAGACACTGCTCATAAAATGTTCCTGTAGCAACTACATTTTACCGGTGTTAGCTTTTCTGCATGAAATATTTCGCAATACGTTGTCGTAATAAATTGTGACGTATTTGGTAATAAAATGCAAACAGCTATGATAAATTGTGATATGTTGCAATGCTAAATAGTGACGTTTTGCTGTTTTAAAACCTAAAGTTTTCGTAATCTTTGATGAACTTTTATAAGTTGTAAATTAATGAAATCTTAAATGAAGTATAAAGAACAAATTTTTTTATTTTTTTACTAAATTAGAAAGAGATAAGTTAAAATTCTAAAAATTTATAAAGACGTGTGTGACTAAGACTTAAACGGCTTTTGATACAAGTATAACTTTGTATGTTTTTTGTCATGAAGTAAAAAAATTTTCAAAATTATTAACCGCATACATAGTATCTAATTATATCTTACAAATATCTAATTATATTTAACGTCATTTTACTGCAAAACCTTTATCGATAATACAATTCTTGTTGACAACATGCTGCGACCAAAATGATCTCATAATTATATAATTCTTTTGATCTAAATGATCTTATAATGCGCGCTGTCTACATTCAAAAACACAAAATAATAAGTGTGTTCTTATATAATATTATAAATGAATACATATTATTATATATAAATATATCTAATATTTATATCTATATATATATATATATATATATATATATATATATATATATATATATATATATTTAAGGAAAAACTTTTCATATCTATATAAAAGCTCCTATAATATTTTTTGACGCCATACATTTAAACTTTCCACCAAAATTTAAAGCAAAAATATAAAATCTCATTTTTTATAACAGTTTAATTTTTTGTCAACAACTAGTAAAACGAAAGTTTTTTTGAAAATTCTTGAACTAATCCTAATACTCAATATTTAATTTAACACTAGATATCTATTTCAAAATGATCATTTTAACACCAGATATCTATTTCAAAATGATCATTTTAGGAAGCTGTTTTACTGATGGCGTTTATTTCAGATTACAAACTCCCGGGTGTATATTAAAACTGATAGATAAAAAAACCAAATTCTTTCTAATAAAGAGCTTTACTTAAACTTCTTTACTTTTTTTACACTTTTAAACATAAAAACAAATACTTCCGAACCATCTAGTATTCTATTTTTCAAAAACCACTTTTGGACAGAATTTTTAAGGTTGATCACTTTTGTTCAGGTTTTTTTTATGGCTGAAAATTTTATTGAAGTTAATTAAATTATTAACTTTATTAAATACGTTAAAATCTTATTATTATTACTATTTATATTATTTTATTTATTATTATTACTATTTATATTATTCAATTTAAAGATTTTTTAGGTAATTTTTTGAATATAATTATTAAGTTATTTGTTTCACAAATTATTGTCGGTGATGGTAGATGTGGTATTTTTCGAAAGACCATGAAGCATCATAATATAGTTAAGACAAAATATAGTTTTTTTCTGAAATGCAGCTAAAATACCTAGTTTTTTATAATATAGGCAACTATTTTTAATAAATATTTACCTCGTCAGTAAACCCCTGTTCGTTTTCCCCCTCTTCGCTTATTTCTTCTTCTTTGATTACTTCTGGTATGAACTTTTTGATGAAGTAAGGTTTATTACTGCGATTAATATATGGCCCTTTTTCGGTTTCTTTTAAAGAAAATCCTGGCAACTTTGGAACTGTAATTTTGACCACTTTGTTAATTTTAGAATGCATCAGTTTTGTGAACAACTTATCCCTACTTCTTTTTTTACATACAGGAGCTGCTTGTGTTATTTTATTGGCTAAATAATCTATTTTGCTTCGATCATTCAACTCTGAAATGTAAAAGTTATTTGTACTAAAACTACGTAAACGAGTTGCAACCCCATAGTCATTAAGCCACCTAGTAATAGTGTCTTTGTTTACTTTAGCAGTTTCTGACAACTCAAAATTACTAAGAGAGTTTTTAGATAAGTCAGGGGGATCAGATAACTCAAAAAAAGAATCGTTTTTTTTTGATTTGAACTCAATATTAACGTAAACGTGTTGTTCATTTGCAAACGTGATATACTTGTTCAAATCAATTTCTTTATCAAAGTTTAAAAACAAAACACTATTTTGCAATGTCTGTTCAACCAAAAATTTGTTTGAAACTTCATCCAAAGAACTAATACCATTCAGATTTTCATCGTAGCGACATAAATCTGTTGGCACAGTAAAAGATCTGATTCGGGCATCATTTATATTAAACAAAAATCTATCGTCTTTACTTATATCATACTTTTTCCCTCTTGTCTCCAGCATACTAAAGTTATATAACTCTAACATATATTATTGATTTGACGACAACATTATTGATTTATATATGAAAACAATATGATTTACCACATCGACAATGAAAAAAGTTCTTAAAAACAATTAAAACTATCAACACATATCATTTATGAAAAAACTTCATTACACACAGAGTTTTAAGAAAATCTTTAACAGAAATATTTTTATTTCGTTATATAAAAGTAAATATTTGCTTCTGTTTTAAAGTGTTCATTGAACAATTGTTCGTGTGAATGTAATACGAGATGACTTGTTATTATGTTATATTTAATCCCATAATACCCCGGAATTAAGAATTTCCTAAACGTTACGAGCACGTTAATTACATTGTAGTTAATCACGATTTAACAATTTTATCAAATACATATACACAGCAATTTTATTTTATCAGTAACTAAAACTATTTATGTGTTGATTAAAAAATGAACTATATACAATAAACAAAAATAGAAAGTAAGATAAACAAAATACGATAAACAAAAATAGAAAGTCATCATTAACCAATACAAATTTAATGGAAATGATATCAAACTAAGTTTTATGTATTTTATGTTGCTAAAAAAGGGTTTTCAATCAACTCATGAATTTTTAACTGGGAACATATGCATTAATTTTCAAAATTATTTTTACCGAGTTAACCTTAGGTCACACACACACACACACAAACACACACACACACACACACACACACAAAATATCTACGTGAAACAATCAACGTCAAATTTAAAAAGTCAGATTGAAATATGCATAAGAATTTTTTTGCTACATGAAAGCAAAAAATTTTAATAATTTGTCTAAAATATAAAGCCTGTAAATAATTTAATAAAAAAACAAAAAACGAAAAAAACAAACAAACCATGAGACTTTTTTTCTCAAGATTTTTAACATTTTTAATAATTACCTTCCGTACTTTGATACTTCCGAATAAAATTAATATTTTTACGTTATCATTTCAGCTATTATTTTTTTATTTTGCTAAACTAGTTATTTATTATATGGGTGTATTTTTAACAAAACGTTTGTGGAGTTTATATTTAGAACTGATAAACTTATCCTGTTTAAGTATTTTCAAAAATGTAATAACATTATTCATGGTCGTTTTTTGTGTGTATTATTTGAAAGCAACAACGAAAAAAACAAAATTAAAAACAGAGAACTCGGATTTTTTTTGTCAACCAGTACAATTACAAATTTATATATACACATATTTGTTTATATATATATATATATATATATATATATATATATATATATATATATATATATATATATATATATATATATATATATCGCTTTAAACAAAAATCTTAATACTTCGCATCAACCAATTGAACTTTATATAAATATACAGCAATAAAAATGCATACTGCAAAAAGTAGAGATTAATCTCTTCATAAGACGCTAAAGTTGTCCTACCAGCATGGTACTCTCAAGTTGTCCTATTTGGCTAAACAGCATAACTAAACTTTTTTTATAAGAGGGTGTTTATAAGAGGGTGTTTATAAGAGAGTGTTTATAAATTAACGTTATAGCACGTTAAAATCTTGTGTCGAAACGCTGTTAATGTTCTGCTATTTAAATTTAACGTGACATAACTTATTAATTAAACGCAAAGCCGGACAAATGTGAACGCACGAGACAAAAAAGCAAAAGTTGTATTTTTAAAAACAATTTTAAAAATTTATTATAAAAATGCGGTCCAATGCAAGTGACCGATATGCGGTCCAATGCAATGGACCGATAATGCCAACATGAATTGATCCACTGAAAATTGTTTCGATGATCCTGTGAGCAATTTTAGGTTATTTCTTTTTTTAACTAAAAGCGTATATTCTTTTACTACAAAATGATAATTGGCAGAGTGTCTTGGCAGATACTTTTAATCCATTCATTCAAAAGACGACAAATATACCAAATTTATACATATATGAACCACTTTATGTTTCGAATGATAAAAGGTATAAATAGCTTCAGGTATTTTTGCAAAATTGCGTAGCAACAGGAAGTTCTCAGGGGTACTTTCCAATCCTCATTATGTCGAATTGCGTAGCAACAGGGAGTTCTCAGGGGTACTTTCCAATCCTCATTATGTCGAATTGCGTAGCAACAGGGAGTTCTCAGGGGTACTTTCCAATTCTCATTATGTCGAATTGGGGAAATATTTTTAATTAATCTTAAGTTTTTAAAAAATTTTGTTGTTAGAATTTAATTTTGAGGAAATTTTTTTGTGAAAATAAATAAACAAAGTTTATTTATTTTTACTACTACGTATCTAGTATCTTTTATATTATTATTTATTATTATTATTTTGGAGGAAATAAAATTTCAACACATAGTGACAGTAGTTGATAACAATAAGTCATACATACATCATTACAATAATGGATCACTTATTACAAGCCATTCACTTACTCAATACATGTATTATAAATGGCTCGCAACACATCGTTGAATCTACTACGAAACAATGCTTAAGCTGGCGGGAAAATGCCTAAACTGGCGGAAACACGATAGACTTAAACTAGAACATAAAAATTTTATTTTGCAAAAGAAAATGGGAAAAAACAAAGGCGAGAACAAAAACTCTTTAATAATTAATAAATTTCGCTTGGTTTGAAAAAAACGTTTGAACACAAAAATTGAAGTAAAAAGTTACATTTAATGCAAACATACTCCCGAGTCCTTAATACAAGGAGGAAAGAAAGTTAATTAATTTTTTTGAAAATTTCCCCACCCACCCTAAGCTTATTAAGATCCCTATCCCCCGTTTATTAATTTTTACTTATTATCAAGAAAAAACTCTATATCTTAAAACTAAAAAAACTCTTTGAAAATCGGCCTTAAAAATTAGAAAATAATTATTTCAGTCACTGATAAAGCAAAAGCTTTTAGTGTAAACAGGCTTTAAAAACTGTTGACCAAGTAAATCTCGATTAATCAAAAATTAGCTTATGGTTTATTTCTCACCGAAGTATAAAACTTATATCAGCATAATAAATCCTATTGAAATTATGATAAAACAGCTGTTAGAAAATGCGCATTTGACCACAAGCCATGCTAGAAATAAATAGCTTTGTGCCTGTTTTATAAAAAATATTAGTTTCGATTTATAAACTGAAATTTTTTTAAAAAAATACTTATATTGTAACATGAAAAAATTCACACACACACACACACACCCGCCTCCCCTGTTAATTAGATTTTTTTTTTTTTTTTTTTTTTGTTATTCACCTCCTACCACTACAGATGAGGAGGCTACATAATAGTGGTTAAAACCTTCTCTCAACTTTATAACTCCGAAACACGAACCTTGACGAACAAGGCCACTGCGCGGAGAAACAAGTTGATTCGAACTAAAATTCCCACCCTCATCCTTTTATTCCCCCACCCCCCTTGTATTAAGGACTCGAGAGTACAAAAATGTAAAAAAAAAAAAAAAAAAAAAAAATCCAAATAAAAAGAAAAAGTAAAATGTATGAAAAAAACAATAAACAGCAAATAAAATAAAGAACAGCAGTTATATACACATATCCGTTACAGCGGTAATAGCGATTTAAAATACAACTATTTACTCTTCATTTATCAAACTTTCCTTACCTCTAACACTGTAATGTAACTTACCTCTAAAACTGTATCTATTGTAACTTGCCACTTTTCTGAATTGCTCATTAACAATTGCCATTGTGTTTCAATATGTTCAATCTGTTCTTGAACACTAGAAACAATATTGTCTTCACGAGAAGCAAGTTCATGCACTTGGTGTTTCATTAAAAAATTACGACCTTGATCCAAAACTTGCTTTATAACTACTTGACGAACCAGAAGTTTCCCCTTGAATGCCTAAAAGCCAGATCCATTTAAGACAACTTACATAACAACAATACACATTATAAAACAAAAAATATATACAGAGTTGACACAGACACACAGTTAAACCACATAAAAATGTATATTACTAATTTGAAAAAACCTGATGATTTTCATGCTGGTGTTTTATAGTTGAGATATCTGATCCAACTGGTTGTTGCGAGTTGAGTTCTTGTCCGGCTCTTAACAACCAATCCACTATCTCCTGCATGTCAAATAGCAACTGACGCCATTCTCCAGTACCATCAGCCATTCTAATAAAAGGTAAGCATTTTGTTGTATTTTCAACTAATATATTTAAATAATAAACCAAACATTTGAAATTTTAAACCAATCACCTATCTCTTATATCAACAACCCTTAAGCCTAAGCTGTTCCATCTATCGTTCATATCATCTAATTTAGATTGCAATGCTGTTCTAACTTCGCCTTGCTCAAGATCCATCATGATCTGGTTACCAGTATCATTAAGACTTTGGAACATAGCTTGATGTAACGCAATATCTTCTTCTAAAGCCTAGAAATGTTTAAGTAACTGTAAATAACAATATCGCTCAATAACTTTAAAATAATTAAGCATATCGATGAAATAATAAATCTATAGATTTTCTACACACCAACATTTCTTGCTGTAGCTCTTCCAAATCAGTATTATCTTCGGTCTGACTTGCTTCGAACAGTGAATCAAGCTCTGCAACTTTTGATTCAGCGGACGAAAGCCACGTTAAAGCCCCAATCATGTTTTTATGAAATACGAGAATATTATCTAGAGCCTCTTGTAAAGATTGTTGTCGAATATTCGACCTAATAATAATGAAAGAACAAAGAAGTTAACATATTCAAATAAGATATTTTAGTACGACTGTATTATCATTTGATAAAAATAAAAGATAAGTTAAGCTATGAAGTTTCATGTTTCATCAAAACTCATAAATATATCAAAAAGAATGTTACTATGGGTTATTTAAGAAATTATTTGAGTACAAAGTTTACGACCACTTTTATTAAACAAAAATATTTTTAAAAAAAATTATTCTTTGAACTTAAACTCTTAAACCTTATAATAAATTTTCTTAAAAATAAATAACACTATTTAACAATTTAAACCTTCTATTAGTTATAAAATTGCATGAGGCTATTTTTTTTTTACTAATAAGATTGCGTGTTGCTGCTCTTTTTATATTAGTAAGATTGTACGTAGCCACCCTTTTTGTACCAGTAATATTTAAATTTTCTTCGCAATGTAAAGACTTTCTACACCACATAAAAAATATTCTCCTTCAAACGAGTCTATGTCATTACTCATACGTCCTCCAAGCATAAGTGCTGAGATTTCATAACAAGAAATATTTTCATAATAATAAAAAAAAAGTTCGTTGTGTGTTTTGTATCAACAAACATTATTTATTATTAAAGTTTGATATAATCTCACATTAATTTTGTAAACATACACTTCAAAAAATAAAGTAAAGAAAACACACTCATAATACGTCATAATTTCATAATTTAAAAAAAAATGTTTTTGTGACATTGTTTCTTTGGACGGTTAGTGACGTAATTACTTTTGTACAAAAAGTGACGACTTTGCTGCTTGGTAAAACGTTTTTTTAATTTTACTACCATTTTGTTATTTTTTGCAGATTTAAATAAGTTACATTTTTTGACAAAGAATAATTAATAATAATTAATAAAAATATAACAATTATAATAGTAACTATAAAATAAAATTAATTACTTTGTATCTAAATCACTCCAAGCTTGCATCATTTCCTTGCACTTTCCTTTAAAGCTGGTTAAATCGAGACTAGAATATGTTTGTAGAATATCATCAGTTTGCTTTCTAACGTTATTAAATTGTTCAGAAAATGCTAACAATTCTTCTTGGAAAACCTTAAATAACAACCGGTGATTATTCGGACTAAAATATTATTACATAATAATAAGTCAGTCAATATATTATATACAATCAAAATATCAGCTTAAAAAATCTTTATAAATGTTTAATTAGCTTGAAGCAACCAAACAAATGTCAACAATAAAATTCTGATTTTTTCCTTAAAATTTAAACTTAAAATGCACTCACAACTTTTTTATAACATTTTGTTACATCTTGTTGGACATCAAAGCAGTATTTATTTAAAAAGTTATATTGCAAATACTTAACAAATATATTACTAGTGATAACTTAATACTTCTTTTTTTAAATTTAATATTAAGATAAACTATAGTCTAATACTAAAAAAAAAATTATTTTAAAATTAAAAACAAAATCATGCCTTATGTTTGCTAAGTTGGTTTTCAAGTTCTGTTACCGTGCTACCAACTTTTAATCGTTCATTTAACTGACTTCCCGCCTTGTGAATCCAATTGTCCACCTGAGTTATAATTAAGTTACATCTTCGCAAATCACCTAAATTTATTTGTTTATATTACACTCAAAAAGTTTATGACAAATAATAAGTAATAATGTAAATAAAACAAAAAATGACATAAAATGAACATACGATTTAGCTGTTCAAACATTGCCTTTTGAGATTCAATCTTTTTAGAAACAATATCCCAACGTTCCTTAAGTTTTGTAATTTTATCGTCTGTAGCATAGTTAAACGATTCATTTTTTGAATTCATAGTCAACGCTGCTCCCATTTCTATAACGTCCTCTAGATCACCTCGTCTGTTGTTAACCTCTTGTTGAATTGCCTAACAAAATTATTCGTGAAATATTGAAAGCAATAAATTACTTAAAGTATGTAATGCAGTTATTTAAAAATATATTGACAGATTTTTCTCACGTTATGCTTTTGAACGGCTAACTCGATGTCATCAGGATCTCCAACATTTAATGTAAATCCTTTTAACTTTTGCTCAATGAGTTTTAATACATCGTGTAACTCAGCAACGTTTTTGTCAAATTTATTGACTAAAATAAAAGTTATTATTGTTATGTAAGAACGTAAAAAGAGGCAACAAACAAAGTAACAAAGACAAAAATAAAGATAACAAAATATTTTAAAATATTTAAACAAAATATTTTAAAATATCAATACTTTTGTCTTCCTGAAGAACTTCGCTGTCGAACGTTATAACAGCTTCATTTTCTTTTAGTAACTCCTCGATTAAAACTTCTTCATTAACTGTTTGATCAATAGAATGGACAGCTAATGTAGAAATTACTTTCCAGTCTTCGTTCAACCTTTTCATTTTATCAATAATATCTTGTGGAAAACGACTCGTAGATTGATAAGTTTTGTATTCTTCAACTGAGCAATTAATAGTATCAACATTCACTTGGCGATCTCTAATCGACTTAAGTAACTGCAACAAAACACATAAGTATGTAATTTAATTAAATTTGTTGATTTAATTCATCAAAATACTTTTAAACTTCTTATAAACAGACTAAAAAGAAAACAAACAAGCTACGAAAAGCAAAAGAAAAACAAACAAGCTATGACAAGCAAAAGAAAAAAAACAAGCTACGACAGGCAAAAGAAAAAAAAACAAGCTACGGAACAAAACAAACGAGCTACGGAGGAAAACAAAAAAGCTACGGAGCAAAATTAACCTGATGATTAGTGAGATTTCCTTGTTTGGATTTTTCAAGCAAATTTCTTGTTGAACAAACCCAATCATAGAGCTCCTCTAGATTCTCCAGGAAAAGTGTGGCTTTTGAAAGCTGCTCTTGTACCATTGTTATGTGGTTTGGTAACAAAGTAGTTACCTCACTCCACTCTTGCAGTAAGTGGTTAGAATGTGCAGTGATTTCTTCTAGCAATATTGGGGAAATATCTTTGGAAAAAAGTTTGTCTGGATCCAATCTGAGGGTGGTTATAAAATCTACATGATCTCGTTGATCAAGAGTAGACTTAATATTCTACAGAATTACAAAGAAATTTAATCTATATAATTATTTAATGTAATCGGTATCTATATAATTATTTAATGTAATCGGTATCTATATAATTATTTAATGTAATCGGTATCTATATAATTATTTAATGTTATCGGTATCTATATAATTATTTAATGTAATCGGTATCTATATAATTATTTAATGTAATCGGTATCTATATAATTATTTAATGTAATCGGTATCTATATAATTATTTAATGTAATCGGTATTATTAACTTAAACGGTAAAAAGAAAAATTAATATAAACATATAAAATTTTACTTTTTTAACTTTATAAATATATTTGCTACCTCTGAAAATTCCTAAACATCTAAAAGTTTTTGTCTACCGAATAGATTAAAAACAACAAAAAAAAATATCTAAATAAAAACATCATCACCTGAACGGTTTTTAAATGAATCTCTAAATCCTCTTCATTTAAAGGATGAGGTTTATTGTTTAACAAAATATGCTTAGATTGTGCAAGTAATCTCTCTAAAACACCTAATGTTTTAATCACTGATTTCATGTGATCATCACCACTAAACAAACTAAAACAAAAAATAAGTAATGAAAGATTTTAATTTTATATACTCAATTGTTTTGAAGTTCATTAAAAAAAGATTTTCTTGTTGAATTGTATTTTTTAAAAACGAAGAACTTTTAAAAAACAATTAAAGAAACCAATTTTAACTCATATTATATATTGAGACTTTGGTTTTTAAAAAATCCCCTACCCTGTTGTTTATGTTACCATCACCTTTATATTTTATTAACCGCCTTTATGAAAAATTTCCCAATCCCTTCAAACATTTATAAATGATATAAACATTTATAAATATTATAAATAAGATTAAAATTTATTACCATAATAAAAGTATTTAAATTAAAATATTTCTTAGATTTTCTAGATTTTTTTTAACTTTTAGAGACCTTAAGAGTGTAATGTTGTTTTCAAGTGTCAACTCGTGCCGCCCCATTTGATGTCACATAGCCCAGCAAATCCGGGGCAGATCAAAAGAATAAAGGAGAGTAATTATCTATATCTCTTCTTCAAACTATAATTCTAAAACACTAGCATCTAGAGACAAGATCACATAGAAGCAAATAGATTTTAGTGATAACAGAATTTAGTATTCTGAAGTTTCTTTAAAACCTCAAGTACAAAAGTAATTTTTAATATTCATTATTCAGAACTTAATTTATTTAATAAAACAAAGAAAGCCTGTTAATTTATGCATTAAAATGCAAACCTTAATTTCATGTTGCTCAATTGTTTTTTTATTTGATTCCATCTCATACTTAAACTTGTTTTCTTTTCAAGAAACTCTTTTCCATTGATTTCAGAAGAATTAGCAACAACATACTCTATAGCCTGCATTATTGAATTGAATAAAACATTTTTTTCTTGAACAGCTTTCTCAAAAGTCTAGAAAAAAAAGTTTTCTATAATAAAAACATGATAAGTATGTTGACAATGATGATGATGGTGATGAAGACAATGTTAATAAGAAAAATTCAATTACATTATAAGTTTTCTCTGTTCTTTCGCAAGTTATAAATTCATTTTCTAACTCTCCAATAAACTTTAGGAACTCTGTTAAATCATTTTGAAGATTTTTCCATTTTTTTTGGAGATCATAAAATATGCATTGTTTTTCTTTTAAGTCTTTATTTAAAAAATTCCATTTCGATCTCATTAATGTTAAGCTGATGTCAATCTCTTGCATATTCGTTTCAGAACTCTCTGTTAAATATTGCTCAGAACTCGTCATAATGCTGGCAATAACTGGATAAAGTTCATTTATAGCCATTGTAACCTCCTAAAACATACATAAATATAAACAATATAGTTAAATATGAAAAGAAAAACTAAATACGAAAAAGAAATTTATAAGCAAATCATTAAATTAAAAAAAAAAAAAGATTAAAAGAACAAAAAGAAAAAACTTCCTCTCTGTATATAAGTTGCTTATCTATATAAGCTACCTATCTTAATAATTACAACCTAAACTTGCACTAAAAAAAACTTAAACTAAAATTGCACATAAGACTTAATATAATATGAGAAGCAAAAAATGTAGCTGTAAATTGCTATAACAATTTAAAAGTAAATAAATCTAAAAAAAAAATAGCTAATATAAATTTAGAAACTATGTAAGTAGGTCAAAATTTTATATATTTTTTATTTTATTTGCATTCACTCCCAACAAGGCTGCAAGCAACCACTATTAAGTTGGGAGTTACTAGGAAAAAAAAAGAACAGAGTTATAGGAAAACGGTTGACAGAAGACTTGAAAAGTTAAAGGTTGTATGAGTCAGGAAAACATGAAGATGGGAGAGAGTTCCAAAGGATTGAAGTGCGGGGAAAAAAACTAGATGAATAAAAGTTTTTAGAGCAGGTCCAACAACATTTACAATGCGTTTTTGGACCTTGTCAAGAAGAGAAAGTGAATCATTAGAAGAACCAGCCCAAATATGACAACAGTATTCCATACAGGGACGAATAAGAGATTTGTAGAGGTAGAGAATGGATTCAGAAGTAAGGAAATGGCGAGCACAATAAAGAGAAGCAACCTTAGCAGAAGCTAATTTAGCAATCGATTGTATATATGGTTTCCATGAAAGGTCAGTAGTAAGCGATAATCCAAGAAGACGTAAAGAGGACGACTCAGTAAGAGGATTGCCATTCATTAATATAGGAATGTTGACCATATTACGGTAGTTGTTTGCAGTAAGCAATTGGGTTTTTTTAGAGTTGAAATTCACAAGCCACTGTGAACCCCAATCTATTACTGAAGTGAGATCAGATTCAAGATCAGCTGCTTGTTCTAGGCAATCGAAAAGAGAAAACTTTTTGTCAAGAAAGGAGTATAAAGTTGAGTCATCAGCAAAAAGAGCTACTTTAGATGAAAGGTTGTCAGGAAGATCGTTTATGTAGATAAGAAACAAAACAGGGCCCAGGATGGAACCTTGGGGAACCCCAGAAGTTACTGGAAATAAAGAAGAGTGTTGGCCTTCAAGGATGACTTTAATAAACCGATTAGAAAGAAATGATTTGATAATCTCAAAAACTTTCCCAGAAACACCATATGAAGCAAGCTTATGGAGAAGACCAGCATGCCAAACTTTGTCGAAAGCTTTAGATATGTCGAGAGCAATAGCCCTAGCCTCACCGCCTCCATCTAATGCATGATAAAATCTTTCAGTTACAGCAGTTAGCAAGTCGGCCGTAGAGCGAGAGGATCGAAAACCGTATTGATTGTCTGACAGCAGTTTATTTGACACAAGATGAGATGTGAGGAATTTGTTGATCAAAGACTCAAAGACCTTGCTAATAACAGAAAGAAGACTGATCGGACAATAATTGGAGGGGTCAGAATTTTCTCCAGAGTTTTTGAATATTGGAACCACAGATGCCATTTTCCAACAAGCAGGAAAACAAGACTCAGTCAAACACTTGTTAAATAGTTTAGAGAGAATTGAAGAAAGTTCTGGAGAACAATTCTGCAAGACTGTGACAGGAATGTTGTCTGGACCACAAGCTGTAGACGAGTTTAATTGAGATATGACTTTAGCAACAGAAGCCGGAGTGATTTGAATGTCTAACAATGGGTCAACCTGTTTGACTGGAATGGAAGGAAGAGAATGTCCATAAGATTCAAGAGTGGAATTAGAAGAAAAGTTCTTTGCAAACAGTTCTGCCTTATCCCTGGGAGAGGTAACAAGATCAGTCCCATGAATGAGAGATGGAATGTTAGATCTACCCTTGTTCACACTGCTGTTGAAGATAAAGTTTCATATATAAAAATTTCATATATAAAAGTTAGGTCAAAATTTTATACATAAAAGTTTGTTTTCAACCCAGGGATGTAGAGCCACAAAAGAACTTAATATCCCTGAATTTAAATCTCCATTTTTTCCTGGACTCTAGTGTTCAGGAGCTCTAAAATTATTGAGTATTTTATGAGCTGCAATATGAGCTGCATTTTTTTAAAAAGTAGTCCATAAGCCTTTAAATTTTTGGAGCTCCTGAATATTAAAAACCAGGAAAAACCAATCATTTTGTGACTATCAAACCTTGAGTCCTTTTTAGGATTCTGCACCTCTGATCCTATCATTTCTATATACTCCATACCCCAAGTATGCTATAATATGCTCCATTTAACATTTCAAAATACAAAATTGTATGCTAAAGCAGGAAAACAAAGTTCAGCTACTCATCCCCTGCAAATCACTGTAACTAGAACAAACTTTTTGTTTAGTTGAAAAAAAACTAATTTTTGAAAATTCTATGTGCAACTCACTTTACAATTGATTGTAAAATAATTTTAACAAAACGTACGAAAAAATATATTTTTTAAATTTAACTTATTCAAAACAAAAATTGTTATTAAATTTTTTTTAATATAAAACTTACATTTATAATTTCTTCTTTTTTTGTATACTCATCAAATGGTTTTCTAGAGAAAAAGTCTTGTCTCATTTTACCATGAAGCTCTTCTAGGTTTGCAATTATACTCTTTATATCTAATACAAATTCTTGATATGGTTTTATTGCTTTGGTATTGGTCGCACACTCAAATATCCAATGAACATCTGTTTGTCTATGTTTTTTTGTTAAAACATCAGGTACTAAAATTTAAATTTTTTACAATTATATTATAAAAAAAAAACTATGGTATAATTGCAAAAGTTTTAATGTAAATGCCTAATGAACCATTAGGCAAGTTCTACAAAGTTTCACATTTACACATTACAGATTACAAGCAAGTTTTGCTATAATTTCACATTTACACAAACTTGTACATATGTCAGTGTCATTTTGTAAACAATTGCATACAATGCATTGTATACAACTATAAACAAATTTGTATACAATGTAAATTATTTATAAAACTTGTATACAACTTGTATAAATTACATTGAATAGAAATATATAATAAATTAAATAAAATAACAATTTTTTCTATCTAGCACTTATTTAAAATTTTAAAATTGCATAAAAAATTTAGAAAGAATAATAATAGACAATGAAAAAAAAACACTATACAGAAAATTGTAAAACTGGAAAAAAAAAAAAAAAAAACATTTTGCCCAAAAAAAAATTAGTAGTAAATGTAATTTACAAATATTTTTTGTTTTTTTAATTTTTAGAAATTGTTTACATTAACCAAGGAAAAAAACATTATGCTAACAACAAAGAATCTTTTAAGCATAAAATATGAAAAATCTGGGTAAAATTAGGGAAAATGACTCTACATCAAACTTGCGTGACTTAAGTCAGTTATATATATATATATATATATATATATATATATATATATATATATATATATATATATATATATATATATATATATATATATATATCTATATGTATATATAACTGACTTAAGTCACGCAAGTTTGATGTAGAGTCATTTTCCCTAATTTTACCCAGATTTTTCAAAACTCAAATTAATTTCCCTAACTATTGCTAATTTTTTTGCAGACATCTGGATTGCCTGACTTTTTACTGTTTTTATTTAGTTTAAAGGAAATTAATTTAATTTCCCTGATCTGGCAGACACCCTACTTAATTTCATAATCATATTGTTAATAAAACAGATGAAATCATATTGAAACAGCCATAAACAAGGACTATACTACAGACGGCATATAGATTTGTAACATGTGCTCTAGTTTTTAATCTGTATTTAAAAAAATTAAAGTTGTAATTCAAAACTGTCAAAGATGCTGATGTCAATCTGCTATAACCTTGAAATATATATTAAAAATATATATATACCTTAATATTTATATACATTTATAAAATTTATTAATTATTCAAATAAAGAAAGAAGAGACACCTGATTCTTTGTACAGAGCTACAAAATTGACAGGTGCTTCTTTTAACACAGCACCTTTGTCTTTGCTTAGCCAAGAATTAATGACAAAGCAGAATAAACGACCAGAAAGTTCATCTAAAATGTATATACTTTGCAAGTACCAAGCAGGCGAAACACCTTCATTGTCATGCCAAACTCGTAACTTAGACAACTTGCCAAGCCATGGTTGATTGCGAAAAGTAAACAAATCAACTTGATTTATTTGAAACTTTTTACGCTTTGTTTCTGATTTTTGAAGTTGAAGCTGATCACTGTTTCCATATTCTCCAAACAGTTTAATTGATACATTAGCCCTAGTATCAGCATCTGGAAAGTTACCTGTTTCAACACTTATTTTGTACGTAGTCACTAAAAAAAAACATTTTTGTTAAACAATAAAAAGTATATAAAATCTAATTTGCACTGATATATATATGGCAGTGGTTTAGTGGTAGAGTGCTCACTTTATAAGTAAGAAGTTCAGAGATTGATCCCCATTATCTCCCTGGTAATACTGCACATAATACTGGTAATACGGTTCATGCTTTGGAATTACAGAGTTGAGAGAAGGTTGTAACCACAATTAAAAGTAGCCTCATCAACTTTAGTGTCCTTCTTAGCCACAGGGAGGAGAATTAACATTATATAACTTAAAAAATGTATATGATGAGGGGGGAGTGAGGGGTAAAATATTTTAAATATATATATATATATATATATATATATATATATATATATATATATATATATATATATATATATATATATATATATATATACATATATATATATATATATATGTATATATTATTTTTATTAACTTCTATAAGTTCCAATAAGCCTAAATTTAATGTTTTGAAATTATTATGCAAAAATAATTTTTAAGACTTTATTATCAGCTAAATTTACAATCAGCTACTAAAGAAGAAAAAAGCTAAAATGAAGAAGATTTCAATAACTCAGAATTGTAATTATCACGTAATATAATCTCAGGTTTAAGAGAAACAAGCAACTACCAAAAGCTTAAAACTAATTACTTAACAAAAAATTTTATTGAACATGAAAATCAAAAGATTTATCGAATAAATACAAAAATGAACCTGATTATGTTGATTATGATTTTATTGTGTAAAAATTTTACTGTGTGTATAAATATATAGTTTAAAGTATTCTGTAAAGATATATAATAATTATATATAATTGAATGTATAAAGACTTTGTAGAAAGAATAAAAAGAAGTGTTATAACAAACAAAATTATAAATAAAATAAATATAATATTTTTCATAAAAGTTATATAAATATATAAATTATAAAAAAATTTGGTGGAAATTAAAAAAAAACATTAATACTAAAAACTTTAAATGGTTGAAAAAATATTTATACAAATGTTTTAGTTTTTTATTAAACATTGTAATTTTATTAAACATTGTAATATTTTTTTAATTAAACATTGTAAAAATACCTTTTTCTTCAGGTCGCTGATATTGCTCAAAATGACGTGACAACATTTTGAACTTTTTGTTAAGCCCAGCAATGTCTGATTTTGGTATTAAGTTGTCAGAGCACACAGTAGATAGCTGTTCTACACGAATGTTTACAGCATCTAATTCAGCTGCCCTTTGCTCAAAAAGCTCAAGCCCCTAAAATATACATACACGTACATATACATACACGTACATATATTATATAACATATATTTTACACGTATATTATATATTATATACACTATTAGTCGCAAAAGAAGCAAAAAAAGTATAAAAAATTTATGACCTTAAGTTTATCAGATTGTGGATCTCTGAGTAGCTGGTCCGTTTGAACAAGCCATTGTTGTAAAATTTCAACATCTCTATTTATGCAATTTAACTTGTAATCAGACTCTCTTAAGCTCTGTCGCCTCATTTCAAGTTTGACATGAATCTTGCTAAGCTTGCGTGTCAACTTTAAAATTGATTTATTATTTTCAAGTTCACCAACTTTGTTGTTTGCTTCCTCTAATAAGATCTCAAAATCTGGTTGAAGATCAAAAAGTTGACCATCTAACTTCTAAACAAACAATAACAAAATAACTTATGTTAAAAAACAAAAGTTTGTTAAATGACTATTTAAAAATACTGAAATGAAAAATAATTACTTCAACATTTTCTTGAATATGATTAATATTTTCATCATTTTTCATGTTAAAAAGAGATTCTTCTATTGAATCTAGGTCTGCAACCAAGCTTTCAATCGATTTATTTAGGTTTACTAAAATATGTAAAACAAATAAAGCCAATGAGTCAATTTATAATTCAACCATAAATCATAAATTATTTTATCATATTTATTATCATTATTATATATATATATATATATATATATATATATATATATATATATATATATATATATATATATGTATATATATATATATATATATATATATATATATATATATATATATATATATATATATATATATATATATATATATATATATATATATATATATATATATATATTATCAAACAACTAAAAAAGCGCAAATCAAACATGCTAAAAAAAGTGCTCCTTAATTTTCTGAAAAAGATGGTATAAAATTTTTGAATAAAAAATAATTTCAAGGGTCCTAACTGACCCTTAAGTATTTAATGATTCCCTAATAATATCTATAAAATTTTATTCAAAAGTCAACCTGGTATTCAAAAGAAGCCAAATTTTATAAAAGTTTGAAAAATAGGGATAATATTTCATAAAAATTTTATTAAAAAAAAAAAAAAATTATTATTTTTTAATATTCCTTTTTACTTATGTATTATAACTATTTAATTATATTTATCGATTTCTTAATTCATTCTTTTTTGTTTTTGTATTAGTTTTCTTTGTTTATTTTTGTATCATTCTTTTTTAATAAATAAATATATACATATATATATATACACATATATAATATATATATATATATATATATATATATATATATATATATATATATATATATATATATATATATATATATATATATATATATATATATATATATATATATATATATACTTTCTTAGTTTTTTTAAATTTAGATTACTCAATTAACTAGTTTTTAACTATATGAGTGGCAATTAGGGTCTTAGCAACCCCTAAATATTATCCAATTTTAAATTTTTGTACACTCCATTATGATGCTATTTATGACCAAAAAACAACTTGGCATCTGTAACATTGACAAAAAAAAATTTTCTGTGCATTCATAAACTACCTTTATATAATTTAAATAACTAAATAAATTATTTTAGAACCTCTTCTATCAAATGATGGTTGCTTAACAGACACAATCCTACACATATCCATTTTATCAAGTTTATGTTCTGAAATGTTTTCATCCATGCCCCCTCCATCATTTAACAAATCAATATCACCACTTTGGACAGTTCTCATTGGTTCATAGACAACAACCTTTTAAAAACAAAAACAAAAATGTTTTAGAAATAAATGTTTTTCATTTGTTCATACATATGTCATAAAATTTTTATAAGTTCTCAAATAAGTTCTTTCTCTTGGTTTAAACTTATCAATATTTTACAGAAAAAAAAAAAAAAAATTATTCACTGCAAAAAATCACAAAATAAATTTAAAACCTGTTTTGCCTCAATTACTCTATGTTTTGCTGGTGGAGCTTCGTCTAACTTCTCCATTCTATCAACCCTATCAATTTCTTTTAATTTCATCTCAAGCGTACTTTGTATATACTTTATTTTATCTTCAAGTTCATTCCACCTTTTAAATATTTCATTTTCACATGCACTAACTAGTTTTGAATTACAGATTGTAGCAATATCATCTCCTCTCATTTTAAAGGAATCCAACTCTGATTCTTTAGCATCAACAATAGATTTAATTCCCTAAACAAATGACCAACAATTAAATAAAATAAAAATAGGAAATATAAAAAACAACAATATTAACTTAAGAAAGTAATAAATAAAGGTAAATAACAAATATGTAATAATAATATAATAAAAATAATAATATAAATTTTTGTGATATGTAATAATGCAAAAACTTTTATAAAACAATATTTTTTGAAAAACAAAAAAAGATTAAAACCTTAAGTTTCATCAACTCCATTTCAATATCAAATTTGTTTGAAACACCACCTATTGATTGCAATGTACTCCTCCTGCTGTCAATCCAATCATTCAGTTCTTTTGCTACTTCCTTGTATTCATTCACTTGATCACGCTGTTTTATTAAAAGATCATACATGTCTTTTGTTTCTTGTTTGGCACTCATGTAGTTATTGTAAACTTCATGAACTCGAGCTTCTAACAAACGAAATGACTCAGCTTCAGACATTTTACCAAGTTGTACGGTATTATTGTTTAATTGTTGGACATCTTGCGCTTTATCATTGAGCTCCGTAATCATTGCCTTAATTTTAATTATTTCAAAAAACAATTAAAATTCTAACAAGTAAAAACTATATGAAAAACTTTGAATAAAAAACAACAATAGAAAACCTGTATGCTTTGTATTAAGTCATCTGGAAACTCAGGTAAATGTTCTTTAGATAAAACATTTAAATTATCTTGCAAAGATCTCAACCAATCATTGATAGATTCAAAATTTGCATAAATAATTTCAGAAAGAGGTAGTGCATCACCAAATATCTAATATATATATATATATATATATATACATACATATATATATACATATATATATATATATATATATATATATATATATATATTATATATATACATATATATATATATATATATATATATATATATATATATATATATATATATATATATATATATATATATATATATATATATATATATATATATATATATATATATATATATATATATATATATATATATATATATATATATATATATATATATATATATATATATGTATATATAATAATGATCAGTTGAAATGCATGGTTTTAAATTAAAATTTGTCAAAAACTATTTAGCCTTCTTTTTATCAATAAACCATGATTTTCCATTTTTCTTATTATATTTTTTTGCCCTTATGCTTCACAAATTTTTTTTTGTTCTTTTTTGTGGTATATACAAAGAATGAAAAGTTCCAGCATTTGGAGCTTTCCATACTTTTAGATTATTCAATATGAGTTTTGAGACAATCGATTTTCTGAGTAAAATTTCAATTTTTTTTTTTTAATTTTGAAACACAATTCAATATTGTATAAACTTATCTGATGAAAAAAACAACAGGGAAGTATCATTAAAAAAAAAATTCAAAGAATTGTATTCAACAGAAAAAATTCAATTTCAACCAATCATATATATATATATATATATATATATATATATATATATATATATATATATATATATATATATATATATATATATATATATATATATATATATATATATATATATATATATATATATATGTA
The DNA here is from genome assembly GCF_022113875.1 of Hydra vulgaris. NCBI lineage: Eukaryota > Metazoa > Cnidaria > Hydrozoa > Anthoathecata > Hydridae > Hydra > Hydra vulgaris. The sequence goes on along the minus strand of NC_061170.1, from coordinate 38,916,015 downwards.
TATATATATATATATATATATATATATATATATATATATATATATATATATATATATATATATATATATATATATATATATGTATATGAATGTATATGTATATATATGTATATATATATGTATATATGTATATATATATAATATATATGTATATATGTATATATATATAATATATATATTTATATATATAAATTTCTAAAATTTAAAAAATATCTTACAATTTCTTGGACTTTCAGTAAATTTTTGACATTTTCATATTCTTTTCTAACTTGATCAACTTGAGGATCTACATTTTTGTTAGCTTTTGTTGAAATATCTGCAGCAATATTCTGCAGAGCTGATATGTTGTCTTCTATGACCGTACACATTGGTGATAATTGCTGTAGAATAAAAAAAATATGAAATTGAATTTTTATATACATATTTAAAGAAGTAAACAATTTCAAAAAGCAAAAAGCTTTCAACCTCAAATAACTAATGTCTAGCACAACCTCAAATTTCTTTTAACTTCTTTTCTCTTTTAATGTAACGTTAACCTTATTTAACTAACATCTAAAACTTTTTAACTTACCTCAAGAGCTTCCACTGCCAATTGTATATCAGGGACTTCGGGTGAAGCTAGTTTGACTTTTTTAATTTTTCGCTTGAGATTATCAATATCTGACAAAGTACTTCCTTCCAATACTATAAATCTTTTTTCCATTTCATTGATGTTTGGTTGTTGCTCCAAAACCTTTATGGATTCCATCAGTTTAGACCAACGCAACTTAATGGCATTAAATTTATTTTCAAGAGCAATATGATTTTGATGACCACCAGCCAGGACTAACTCTTTGATTGTACCCTCAGCAGATGAAACTAAAGCTACATTCAAAGAAACTTGCTCTTGAAGATTCTAAGAAATAAATAAAAAGATTTGTAACTATAGTTACTGGTAAGCTTGATATAACATGAAACATGTAGAATATATATATA
>NC_061170.1:38862540-38910040 GCF_022113875.1 Hydra vulgaris | reverse complement strand
TAAAAATGTAAAAAAAAAAAACATAAAAAAAAGGTCCTCAAATTTTGATTTGGGAGGGGCCCAAATACGGTCGACACTATCAAAAACAGTCTGGAATAACCCCTGCTCTGTCTATAAACAGTTTATTGAAAAAATTTATTTTATTAAAAATTGATTAAATACTTTTATATTTTTTTGTCTAAATATGAAATTTTTGATAAAAGAAGAATAAAATAAACTTAGATTCAATATGAAACTTATTTTTAATGTAAACAAGAAAATAAAAGAAACTAAAATAAAATATAAATATTCAAAAAGTGGGTTTAAACTTTAGTGTAACTCTTTCAAAACCCATTAAAAGTAAATTTTTCTTCAAAAAAATCTTGGTCAGTTTTTTTTTGGCCTATACTGTATATATTTATATACATCAGTTTGAACTTAAAAATAAACTCTCGAACATTACTTGAGATAAAACAATTTGATAAGTAAAAACAAGAATATTAAACAAATTTAACCTCGTAGGCATCAATTTTTAACCTCAATCCGTTTTTATCACAAGTGTTCAACCTTTCATTGAGTAAATTATTTTCAACTGTGTTTAAATATTGTAAAAGTGCTTTGATTCCTGCTTTCACTTCTTGAAACTTTAGGCCTGCATTTCGTAAACTTTCTTTTTGATTTTCAGTATTAATTGTAATTCTTTCCCATCTTTCTCGGAGAGTCTTTAACTTTGACTGTAACATAGCAGCATATGCTTCCTCCCCTCTATTCATAATTACAACGCAAGTTTCAATCAAAGAATCTACTTTTTTTTGCACTGTTAAAATATCTTGTTGCAGCGCCTGAAAAATGCAACAAATAACTAGTTACAAAAGTTAAACACTAAAATACTTAAGGAAATATTGAAAAATTAAAAAATTTAAATGATAAATTTTTTTTTTAATTGCCTTTTAACAAAATGAAAAACAAAACAGTTTTAATCTTAACATTACAAAGCATGAACAGTAATAAAATATTTCAGTAAAACTTTCATTGATAAAAAAAATTAAAAAACTTAAGAGAAACGTTAAGAGACTTACAAAACTTACAAAAGTTTTATTATCAATAAAAAATATTATTTTCTGTTATTTTTTTGAAACAAATGGAAAAAAAATTTTTTTGAAATAAAAATATTTTCTTGATAAAAATTTAACTTTTTATAACTATTTATTTTTATCATTTTTTAAAACTTTACATTTAAAAAAATGTTGTATTCTCAAAAAATTCTCTTTACCTCAACTTCTTGCACTTGAGAGTTGATAGTCTCCGCATCACCTTCTGCAATAGTGCTTTTTATTTCCTCAATAAATTTATCAACATCATCCATCCAATTAAAGGTCTCAGTCATTGCTACATCTAACTCTTTGGTTTGCAATAATGCCTCATTTACACGTTGCAGCCTTGCTTCTGTGATTTTTACACAATCTGTCCATTGTCTATTTAAATCTCCTATCTCTTTACGAAACTTTTGAGCAATTTCAACATTTAAACTTCGCAAAAGTTCATTTTGGTGGTCAAATAAAAATTTCAAGCCAGATTCTTGTTGTTTAAGTTTTTTTAATTTTTCCTAAATTGTTAAATGTAAATAGAAATATTTACTACATTATAAAAGAAAAAAAATAAAACTATAAAACAAATATTAGTTAATACAATATACAAAAAAAATTATATATAGTATATAAAATATAATAGATAAATGATTATTATATAAAAAATAATTTTTAAATGCAAAAGTTTAAAAATTAATTTGAAAGTGCTTTAATAGATTTTAATAATAACCACAAAAATAAAATAATAAAAATTTACTTCTGAGTTTCCAGCCAACATTTTCAACTCAGTTGCTTCAGAATACTTGAATTCTTTACTAACAAATGGGAATACTTCATCAAGTACAGTTTTTATTGATGATATACCATCTGTAAATTCTTGTGGTGGTATACTTTGCATTGTCACCATTACTGATTTTTTTTTTTCCTCCAAAAAAACTTTTGTCGTTTTAAACTTCTGCATTGCGTCTTCCATCTCAATATTGAGAGCAGATTTCAATGCAGGATCAGCTATATTTTGGCACTCTTTTGAGACTTTTTCCAATAATTCAGAGCACGTAGTCAATTCTTTAAGCTTTGTCTGCAAAATTAAGAGTTTACACAAATTTCAAAAAGAAATATTTACTTATAAATAAAGATCCTAAAATATTTCTGAAATTGTTTAAAAAAGAATTATTTTTAAAAATTAAGCCATTTTTAAAAAGAAAAATTAGAAAAAAAAAAGCAGAAATAAATTTAAAAATAAATTCTTTTACTTTTATTTTCAGTCATATTTACCATCTTACTGTTATCAATTCCTTAACCTAACATCATTTATCAATTTCTACAACTATACGTAAAAAAAGTGAAAATTGTGAGAAATATTTTATAAAAATTTTAATTTAGAGTGAAAGGTTCAATACAATAAAAAGGAATCAGATCAGAAATAGTTCGGTATAAGTGAAGAGGATATCTTGAATAAAACTTTTTAAAAATAAATAAATATTTGTAACAATAAAAACATTTAAGACAAACATTTTCATTGAGTTTGTTTTTTAAGATTCAATTATGGATAATATATTAAATTATAGATATGTAAAAAATATAATAAATTATAGATTATTGTAGATAAATTATTATTAAAAATAAGTTTAATATAAATTATTTAACTATAAATTAGTTACAAATACCTTATTAATACCAAATATTTATTTAAAAGTTTTATACAATTTAATAAAAAAAACATATTATTTATTTTAGAAATAAGAAATAAAACTTTAGATTATGAGTAAAAAAAGACAAAACTTATAAACAAAAAGGTAAAGTGCCAAAATTTTATCATTCAAAAAGTTCAACAAAATATTAAAAAAATCTAAAAATTATTAAACTTTCCAGAAAATTTGAGATTTCTATTTAGATTGGCTCATCAAAAGATTTTCATAAATGAATTTTTTAATCTTTATATTAACTTTATATTTTTTATATCTCAAAAAAAAAAAACAATTATTCTCTAAACACAATAACTTTAATTAAATAGAAACAAAAAAGAGATAAGAATTTGAGAAACAAAACAAAAATGAAAAAAATAATAAAAAAAAAAATAATTTATACCTCTAGTACTTTAAATAATTCTTTGGGATCTTTTGCTAATTGTACAGAAACTTTCTCAACATAAGTTGTTATCTCTGTTATTATTGTGAGAACTTTTTGAATTTCAACTAAAACTTTTTTCTTGATGACTGACACTTCCCCTTCTTGTCTAAGTTCATTCACCATTTTCTGCAAAGATTGCCAATGATTTGTAAAATTTAATAAAGATTGTTGTATGCCCATACCAGATTGCCCAGCAGTTAATGTTTGACTCATAAGTTCTTTCCCTGTGTTTGCAAGTTGTGTTATGCTGACTCGACGTTTTGCTATAGCTTGGTGAAGAGACTAAAATAATTAATAAAATATACATTTTAAATATATCTAATACAATATATATATATATATATATATATATATATATATATATATATATATATATATATATATATATATATATATATATATATATATATATATATATATATATATATATAGATGCAATAATAATATGTAATAAGATACGGAAAAGTATAATAAAAAGAGATCAGTATGGAAGATAATATGAGAAAGGTAAAAAAGCTAAGTATAAATTTTATACATAGTTTATATAATTTAATATAATTGGATGCTGTTTAACTTCAGTTTATTCTATAAATAACTTAAATTTTCATATTGCTATTTTTTTACAATTTGTAGATTTTTGTATCATAAATAATACAATTAGTCAGTGACTGAGATAATTCAAAACCTGTGTATGAAGTATTTGTATAAAAATATATATTAAAGTCTCCTCTGATGAAGAGTGACTTTAAACAACCTCTGATGAAGAGAGTGACTTTAAACAACTTCACCATATTGTTCTTCACCTCACTGAAAAACTGTCATTAGAAAACTAATGATTTAAATGTCATTAAAACTAATGATTTCAATGAAGCAATTTTTTTTCTTATTTTCAGAAAGTAATAATGTAGATTATTGGAAAGATTTCTACAGTGGTTTTATTTGAGGTTTGAGAGGAGATCAGTCAATGGATTGACATCGTATTTGATGCAATTGATGCAAGATGATATTAGGATTTTTTAGAATTAGTTTTTTTATTAACTATATTCCCTATATAGTTATTACTTGCAAGATGAAAAGCTATATTGCTTACAACGTTAAAGTAGTTTGTTCAATCAGAAGGTTTAAAAAAAAAAAATTTAAATTTTTTTTTTTAACCTCGACTAATTCTTTTTGTGGATTATTTTGAGGTTTTAACAACATTTGAGCATCAGTGATCCAGTGTAAGTTCTCTTCCAATTCTTTCAAAAATGATTGCAGCTTATTTTCCATAGTTCGTAACTAAATAAAACAAAAAATAAATTGATAAATTAGAAAAAGTAAAAAATATGTTTATTTTGAGAAACATCTTACATGCTTCATCTTTGTATTTAACATGCTTGCAATTTTGTTCCATCTGTTATTAAAATCTTCCATAGTATCTTGAATTTTAATTATAGTAGGAGAATCTTCCTCTAATGTTTGCGCCACAGTTTGTGCAGCATTATTAAAATTTCCAAAAGAAGCTTGTTGGCGTGTTAATTCGATTTCCAGGCTCTGAAGTTATAAAATAATAATATCAATAATAATGTCAGGTGTAAGAAAAAAAAAAAGAAAAAAAAAAACATTATTGAGATAGTAATGATGTAGTCAAATGACCAAACATTTATTCAGTCAAAAAATTTATTTTAAAATATATTTTTAATTATCTATAGAAATTTATTGCAAATTTAATTAAAAATATAAATGATTTAGAAATGCCATGAAGTGATTTTGAAAATATTTAGCTAGATGCTTGGCCAAAGCAACGAATATTTGGCTGCCAAATATTCCGTGACTTAGTTATTATACATTAAACTGTTTATCTATAGTTATGTATAAAAGTCAAACTATACAAAAAATAACCAACTCAGGTATATTGTGCATTTTTGAGGTAATTTCAGAAGTGAAAGTTGGTATAGATATTACACAAAGAAATCCAAACCTATTAAAAATTATGTTTTCACTACAATTTGAACTTAAAGAATGGTTTAACTTTAATGAGAATGTCAGTAATACAGTTGCCTTTTTTTACAGTTGTCTTTTTTATCGGGAGGCTGATTAAGAGCAAATTTCATAAGTGTGATCAAGCATAAGTGTTCACACTTATAAATATTTTTTTTGCGCAATTATGAGAGTTTTAGCAAATTTACTTTATTACTTTAAATTTACTTTACTGACAGTTTGCGAAGTGTCAAAGTGTCAGTTCGCACTTAGACCAGTGTTGTTGCAGTTGCAGTTCATTATAACACTTATGCCAGTTTTGGCATAAGTGCATATGTGTTATAACTAACAGAAACCTGTTAGTTATAACTGTTGTTCAGATAACAAGATAAACGAAAATTGATTAAAACAAATACTTTTTCAGGTTATAAATGAATTATAAGTTATATTGGAACTTTCTATTAAAAAAACAGATAAGTGATAGAGCGTTTGCCTTATAAGCAAGAAATTCCAAGTTTGATTCTCACCACATTCCTGATAGTACTGCACTCAACTTGTTTCTCCACGCAGTGTTCTTGCTCATCAAGGTTCATATTTTAGAGTTATAGAGTTGGAAGAGGATTGTAACCACAATTAAAATAGCCTTCTCGACTGTAGTGGCCTTCATGGCCTTGGGAGGTGAATTAACGTAAAAAAAAATATGAAAAAAAAACTGTTAATACCTACTGTTAAAAACCATATCATATTTACATTTATGTAGTAAAGACAATTTATTAATAATAATCACAAAAGTGTTTTAAATTTTATTTTATAAAACATTTAGAATGCTTTTACATTTTATATGAAAAGAAAGAGAAATTTTCCACCATAAGTGTCATTGATAGAATTTGTAATGGCTATATAACTAAAATATAAATTACTATACAGGGACTGATCCAGCATTTTTGGTGTTTGAGATATGTTTATACTTATATTAAATAAGGATGCTTTGTAAAAAATTCCCATGAATCAAGTCTGGGAACAAAAAAGCCTTAAAATTTTAGCCATAACTGCCTATAACATTAGAGCAACAAGTTGATAAAATATTTTCTTATTATTCTCAACTAAGCTCATATTCATCAAAAAATTTTAAATTTCATGCAACAATCTTTTAACATTCAAAAGTTATGACCATACAAAATTTGTAATCAGGTCGAATACTTGCGATTGCTGAAGATGTTTCTGAATCAAACCTGAATCAAACCATAAGTAAAGAATAATATTTTAAAAAATCATAGTGTGGAAATCAACTTCAAAAATGTGATACATCCAACAGTTCTTTACCCAGAGAGTCTAGATACTCTAATCCCCAGCACTTGGTACCACCTCCTGAATTGCACCTTTTGATCAGAGTTGTATCTACTTTATGATGTATACTATTGGGTATATATACTAGAGTATTTGGACTGAAATGATTAAGTGGCTAAAAAATGAAAATATTTTTCAGAGAAGGATGAGATGAAAATAGTTCCAATAAAATCCTAATTTATAAGCTTGATAAAGTAATACTTTCTTAACTATAGTTTAGTGTAATCCTTAACTATAATTTAGTCTTTGCTTGTGCTTAGATATAAACTCCAGAGTCAGAATGTCACATTTTGCTGAATTAATAATAACTTCTTCCAATTCTAGTGAAAAAAATTCATAATATTAGAATTTTCACACATTGCTGCGTCGTGTTCAGCCCTTTGATAAATACTATAAGTACAGCTAATACAAGTTTGTTTAACAATGTGGAAAAATATTCATTCTAAATTTAAACTTAAATCAATTAGATTTAAATGTTTAGAATAAACATAGAGACGGTGATCCTCTGAGAATAAGAGTTTAATTTAGCATTAATTTTGACACACTTGTCTCTAAACAAAAAAAAGTAAAGGGCAGTGACTATAACCCAGTTGAAATGGCTATTTTCATAGCCGCAAATATTTTTTTTTGTTAAAAAAACATAAATGGCTTTTTTCCAATACTTCTTTTCCAAGAGCTTTAAGTGACAAGAACAACATTTATTTTAGGTATTTATGTTTTTATAATCTGACACAAGGTAATAAAAAAAGTAAGGAGAGCCATATACGAAAAACAACAACAAAAAACATGAGTTCCTTTTTTTTAAGTTTTTTCAAATCATACTGAAAATGTTGCTGATAAAAAAATAATGGGTCAGGTAGTTAGACCTACAAAAATCTCAACCTACTAAGTTGTTCTACAAATAAAACATCTACTAAAAAGTGGAACTAATTTTCAGATAACCTACTGAGGCCTGAATTGTTTTCAACCAATTATAGTCTTTTTTTTTTTTAACCGATTTATGATGTTTTTGTTTTCAACCGATTTATTTTTTGACCTATTTTATAGATTTTCATTTTCGACCGATTCAAGATAAATTAATTTTTAACCCATCATCTGGTCTGTGTTTTTAACGTTATTGTTTTTAAACTAGGAATTTTTATTTATTTTATTAACAATCAATAAGTTTTCCTAGCATTCATAGAATATTATAGCTCCCGATTCTGAAAACAGCGCTTCAACCACTGCGGCAAGGCTGATCGAATTTGGCTAGTATTCAAATCAACAACAAAATATAAAAAATACATCGTTCATCAATAATTTACTACTTGTCTACTTGTCACAAAATTCATTACTAAATAATTAAAGAGTTTTTGTTTCAATAATTCACTTTTACACGTGCTCACTTTTAAATATGACAAATAAGCAAGTTCTTTCAGTGCAAAAATAATTTCCAAAATGTAAATATTTACTCACTAAAAGATAAAATATTGCATTTTGAAATTATACATTTGATGAATCAATAATAAAAAGTTATATTTGAGATTATTGAAAATGATAATAAAAGATTAATGCTCAAAGAAGGTGTGCAGTATGTTACAAACACATAATTCAAAAAGATTCAATATATGAATATTTAGAACGTAATGTAAGACTTGTGCAGCTTCATGTTTTCTGATTGTCATACAAAAAATGAATATTAGCAAATACATTTTTATCATTTTGTGCTTATGTAGTATGATTTATATATTCCTAAACTTGAATAATGACGTTTTGCAATGTTTAATAATGTTGAAAATAGTAAAAAAAATCTTTTTTATTCTATTAGTAAAAAAACACGATGATTTTAAAAACACAGGACATTTAGAGACCACTTCACAAAAAAAAGCTGGACTATTAGCGACCATATTTTAAAAAATACACAGGACTGCTAAAGGGTTAAAGTACAAAAAAAGCCTGGAACTTAACTGTTAAACTTTTAACATTGTTTCACAAAAACAATAATATAAATAATAATAATTTTAAAAGCAATTTTATTACAGTAGTATAAATAAAAGTTTTATTAATAATTCAATAAAATTATTGATAAATTTCTTTTTACTAAAGTAATTTTTTTTGCAACTATTTTTTTCACTAACTTAACGGTAAAGTACCATAAATCAATCTTGTTCCCAAAAAAAGTATATCTGGTTCCTCAAATCAAATGGTAAAAATAAAACAAAAATAAAAAAGCAAAAATAAAAAAGCAAAAATAAAACCTTTAATTTTTGGATTTGCAACTGCACTTCTTTTTTGTCACCCATGTCAACATCTGAAATTTCTTTAAGAGCCTTTTCTTTTTCTGATAACCATTCATTTAATCTTTGTTCTTCATTTCTATATTCCTGCCAACTCTTAAGAACTTCCTGGAGACTGTTCCACCTTTTGTAAATTAGTATTTATTTTATTAAAAAGTTAAAAAACTAGTTGAACAATCTAAAATTTTAAACTTTAACAATTATTTTATGACAAACCGTGACTCTGTCCATTTACATACAAGAGACCATCGTTCCCCTAGAATTCCAAGTTGCTCCTCTAAATCTGCAGTTGCATCTTCAGACTCAGCTTCATCCACTACAACAACCATATGACTGAGAGAATTCACTTGCTGTTGTTGATTTTCAAGATCTTCCTGCATTAATTTGTGTTCCTCAACTTGTCGCTTAACCACATCAATATCAGATCCAATTCGATCTGCACTTTTCATTTTAGCTTCAGCTTTCGTTAACCAATCTCCAAGTTCTTTTAATTGTAACTGTTGAAGCTTCATTAAATGTTGATGAAGACTAAAATATTTAAAAATTTTTAGAAATTAAATATTGTTGTATAATCTACATATTGTTACTAACTTTTTTAATATATTAAACAAACTTTCAAAATAAGACATTTTTTAAAAATTTTGAAAATTTTATAAATTTTTTTTCTTTTTTAATGTAATATTTATTTTAAGGCTAGTTCAAGAAAATGAATTGGTAAATAAAAAATGAAATTTTTGGTGAATACAGTGAAAATGTCAAAAATGAAAAATAAATAGTAAAGGAAAGATAGTATTGATAAAATGATAATTTTTGAACCAACTATTTCACAGAGATACCACCAGCTCAACTGGCGGAGCAGAGAAGGTAGAGTTTTTTTGTTCAGTTTTCAACAGCAAAAGGTGCAACATTAAAAATGAAAGAAAAAATATAAACTATATTTTTATAAACTAAGAAAAAAAATTATAGGTCCAAAACAACAAATAATAACTGGAACAAACAATAAAGATGAATATCAGAAGGATATGTGATGTGACTCTAAATAATATAAAGGGAAAGTTATAATTTAAAATAGAATTCAAAAACAGTGACTTTATCTGATAGGGTGCATTAAAAAAAATTATGGTAAATTTGGCAAGCAGTTCATAAAGATGCAGATAGTAGTGATTGTTTTGTAAGCATGTAGGAAACCAGCAGTTCCAGAAGCATGTAGGAAGCCAGCAGTTCCAGAAGCATGTAGGAAGCCAGCAGTTCCAGAAGCATGTAGGAAACCAGCAGTTCCAGAAGCATGTAGAAAGCAGTTCCAGAAGAAGAAAAAAAAGAGCAAAAAAAAAACTTGGAGAGCAAAAAAAAATATAGGAGAATAAAATTCTTAAATATTACAGTATTACAGTATTAATTATATTACAGTATTACAGTATTACAGTATTGTCCACAATTATTTTTGGGTCCATAATTACTTTTGTTGTGTACACAAATATTTTTGTCGCGACGATAACTATTTTCACAATAAAAATACTTTACTTTTTAAATGTTTTTCGGTAAATATAGAGAAAAAAATCCAAGCATAATTTAATCACATAAACTCATTATAACAACCACTCACGCATGTGAGAATCGCAAAAGAGTATTCAGTAAAACCTCCAAAAATCTTAGTAATAACCATTTCTTGTGGAAATTTATTAGGTCGAGGTTGAATCCCTCTGAAAAACCACACCAAAAAACACAATTAATAGGATTAAGTTAAGAGCTGTAAATTGGTAAAAGCTGGATAGTACAATTACTTTCTTAAATGCTGATTCTACAATTGATGAATGGTGAAATTGCACATTGTCTATTTTTACAACATATCTTTGATCGCTTAAAACTTGTCCTAAATCTTGTTCAACCCACTTGTTCATACTAGCAGCATTAAAGACTCCAACCTTTAGTTTAAAACAAATTTTTACTGTAGCTGAAATGGCACATATTAAGCTAACACTCCTTTCTGTCTGTATGGAGACTGTAATGTTCTTCCCAATAATGCATATCCATAATGTTGTGAATTGTGCAAATTAAAAACATTTTCAACAATATAAACCACATCAGCGCAAAACGCCAACAATGTAAACCACATCAGTGCAAAATGTCAACCTTGTTGCTATTACCTGAGCCACTCTCCTTGTTTTGAATCATCCTGATTGAAAGACCTGTTGCATTTGGGATAGATTGATTTGATTCATTGCTATTCATCATTCTTTTTATTGTAGAAATATTCTCTTCGGTTGCAGTTTTGTTTTGTTTTTGTTTTTTCGGTTTTTTGCCATTCTAATTATTGAGGTTTGTATTGTTTTTGTTTGCTATTATGTGCTATAGAATTTGAAAATTATACAAACAAGCATTTTTTGTTGTGCCCTTATTTCTGCGTGCAGGCACAGGAGTGGAGTTTCTAGAATAGTGATAATGATGATGATGATTATGATGATGATGATGATGATAATGATGATGATGATGATGATGATGATGATGATGAAGATGATGATGATGATGATGATGATGATGATGATGATGATGATGATGATGATGATGATGATGATGATGATGATGATGATGATGATGCATTCAGATTGCAGGATTAGGTTGTACACTACATTACACAATATAGAAAATGAACAGTTTAAAAGTTTACAAATCTTTTACTTATAAAATCTAAATTTGCTCATTTCATTATTTAGATATACTTGACTTACTCAGCTTGTCTTTGCATTGCTGATACACGTAAATTTTCCCATCGTTCACTTAGAATAGTCATTTGTTCTCTAATATCTTTTTCTTCTTTTCCAACCACTATATTTTCATTAATAAGTTGACTTCCAAACTCTAAAACACTTCCAACACTTGCTTGATGTGAAGTTAATATCATCATAAAATCCTAAATCATGCAAAAAAATGTGAAGTTAACTTCATCATAATTTCTTAAATCATGTAAAAAAATATGAAGTTAACTTCATCATAATTTCCTAAATCATGTAAAAAAATGTGAAGTTAATATCATCATAAAATCTTAAATCACAAAAGAATGTCAATTAAAATGAAATTTAAAAAATATTAATAAAAAAAAAAAAGATAACAACTAACTTTTTACAAACAAAAAAAGTGTTGTTTTTTTTTATTAACAAAAATAATTTGGATAAATTAAAAAAAAAAAAAAAAAATTTATTTCATGAAATAACAATATTGATTAAAAAAAAATCATAATATACAAATTTAGCAACAGAAAATTCTAAAGATTAAAAAAATCTTTTAAAACTTCAAAAATATCAAAAAGTCTCAAAAACTATTTACAATGTTTATTACGAAAGCCTTCATATCTTTAAAAATAAGATTTATTCTAAAATGTTTTAGTTATTAAATCTGTTTATCTAAAGTGTATAAAGTACTATAACATAATTATATATTGTATACAAGTATAATTCAACATAATCCTATAATATGTTAATATAGAATTTAACACTGCTACTCCTGCTGCTGCCATTACTCACTCATGCGTGTTTACACAGAACTCTTGGCAGCCTTTACACCTTAGTTAATGGCAAGAAAGAGTTGCAGCACTTTTTGTATAAGAAAATGTTAATGAGTGTGTATGCAAATATCTAACTTATGGCTGAGATGGTCAAAAAAGTGACCAAAGTTCACTGCGCTTTCAAAGTACAACATGAATGTTTGAATCCTGTTGCTTGTACATTAATTTTTTTTTTTTAATCTTTTACAATTTTCTAAAATACTAAAAAAAAAAATATTTTTAAAGTTCTATTGATGCTACATAACATTTATAAAGATATTATGTACTATAACAAACAAAAGAGAACGATATTATATACTATAACAAACAAAAGAGAAAGATATTATATACTATAACAAACAAAAGAGAAAGATATTATATACTATAACAAACAAAAGAGAAAGATATTATATGCTATAACAAACAAAAGAGAAAGATATTATATACTATAACAAACAAAGAAGAAAGAAATTATATACTATATCAAAACAATGGTAAAAATCTTTGCAACAACAGAGATACTTAGATTTTGATTTTGAATTTTATTAACTAAAAATTATTGGATAAAACAACTATATAAAGAATAAGTATAGAATTGGTCGGTATGGAATAGACTTAACATGACCCGTATCATACGAGTCATGGTAAGTTCATTATCACACATTTTTTTAAATGTTTTTTAAACTTTACCAATTTGGGTACTTATATTTGAACGGCTGATAAATAGCAGTTGCTGCAATGAATACCGAAGTGACACATGCAATGAATTTCAAAATGTTAATAAGTTTTTAAAGTTAATTAGGTTATAAAATATTTTTTTATAAAAACTTTAAAAGGAAGAAAATATGCATAGTTTTTCTACTGCTTACTAGAAAATAATAAAATAATAAAATAAATAAAATTGTAATGGTTGGTGTAGAATATCGTGACCTTTTGCACTAAAGTCAAAAATAATTAGTGCAAGAGGTGAAAACAACCTTAGTGCAAAACTTTTAAAAACACAACAATAACCTCTCAAAATAAAAAATACCTCATGTTCTCGAAACTGCTCTTTAACTTTGTCTACATTGCCTGAAACATTCTCTTGATTCTTTAGCTGTGTTTCAGCCTGCTGCAGCCATGTAAGCACTTGTTGCAATGTCTCATTAAAATCGTCCCATTCTGACATTGTTGATACCGATGATGGAGTTGGACTATCTGAGCGAGTGGTCTAAAGTTAAAACCATAGTATTTAAAATTTTTAACTTTATAGCAATAATTTTATTTTTTACTTTTATTATATTTCGGTACTTTTATTTTATTTAGGTATTTTTTTAATTTTCAGTTTAATTATTTAATTATAATCATTTGATTATAAACCACAATAAATACTATATTAGTAATAATAATATAAACACTTAACAATTATTATAACAAAAAGAAAATCTTTTAAAGAAATTTGCAACATGTTCAAATGTTTAAAAACAACATCAAACTTTGAATAAATGCACATTGCACAATCAAAACAACTAAATTATGATAATTATAGGTATTTAATTTTGCAGATTTAAGATAAGATGATACTAATATTTTCTGTAGATTAATATATTTTTTTTAAAGCAAGAAAAAGCAACTTTTTGTCATGTATTTACAAAAGGTATATATATATATATATATATATATATATATATATATATATATATATATATATATATATATATATATATATATAATATATATATATATATATATATATATATATATATATATATATATATATATATATATATATATTTACATATATATATATATAAATATATATATATATATATATATATATATATATATATATATATATATATATATATATATATATATACATCTATATAAATATAAATATATGTATATATATATATATATATATATATATATATATATATATATATATATTATATATATATATATATATATATATATATATATATATATATATATATATATATATATATATATATATATATATATATACATACATATATATGTATATGCACTCATTAACATTAATAACCATAAAAGGAAATTTTATTAAACTTTAAATATTAGTAAATATTTACATCATGTTAAAAAATATTAAATTTATATATCTTAAAAAACAACAACAAACTTTAAAAACATCTCAAACTTTTTTGCAAACCAAATGTAAATATATTTAAATAATGCATGCAAATACTTTTTTTGTTAACTATACTTTCAATGTCTGGTAAACAGATTATAAAAAAAATATATTTATAGTAACAATGGATAAATAAATTAAATAGGTAATAGTTAATAATTAAATACAATTATCAAGTATTGACAGACGAACATTAATTGAATGTAAAAATAGGTATTATAGACATAAAATATATAAAGTATATATAAGGAAAAATAAGTTTTAATATTGAGGTGTTGATAATAATAAAAGATGATATTAGAGGGGTGGTAATAATATTAAGAAGTGTCAATTATTTTTAAATGTTTAAAAGTTATGAAAAAGTTATAATAACTGTGATAAGCTTTTCACATTTCACTAAAAATTTTGTTTCTTTTGCTAAATATTTTGTAGTAGAAGTGGACAGTTTGTTGTAAATGTGGACAGTTAGTTGAACTACAAAAAGATAATAATAATAAATGCAACAACAAACAACATTAATAGTAAAAATAGTAATAACAACAATAATTATAATTATGAATAGTAATAATAATAATTATATGCTAAATTTCATCCAGGTTTACAAATTATAATAATTATATTAAGTATAATTTATTATGATATGCATATGAATATATAAATATATATATATATATATATATATATATATATATATATATATATATATATATATATATATATATATATATATATATGTATATATATATATATATATATATATATATATATATATATATATACATACATACATATGTATGCATATATCATGTATAATTAATAAAGAAAATTAATATTTCAATACCAAACATATTCATCTGCTTTAAACTTGTAAAAAAATATACATAACAGAACTTCAAGTAAAAAAAAAAAATGCTTCTCCCCATTTTTATTTTAAAAAAGCTTTTATAAAAACTTAAAACAGTTACCCACCATAACTTTTTGATTAATTCTTCAAAACTCCACAAATAATAACCTGCTACATATTATAATTCAACTTATATTTTCCCAATTTTACCTTATTCTATCTTCAGTTCTTTAAAAAATTAATTAACATACAATTCTAATAAAATGACTTCAGCGTTCAAGTAATTTAAAAAAATATAATCCTAATATATTGTCATTTAATATTATACTAAAGCTCTATGCAAACACAAGAGAGCAAGAACAATAAAAAATATTCGTATTAGAGCATATTAGCAATACCAAAAATATTTTTGTATTGTTTAAACAAAAGGAATAATCAGTAAAACTTCAAGTAAAACATGCTGAAAATATTAACCATGGTAATGGAATATTATCCTTTGATGTTGATCATTGATAAATAATCTTTTATTTGCAAATAAGATTAAAAACTCTATTTAAAACTATTGATGAGATGGAATTAAAAAAAAGTCAATGTACAAATACTAATTATCACATTAATGAAAAACTATGAACAAAAACATTCAATAAATTAAAGATTAAAAAAAAAAGTTTTTAGTGTGTGTGAGTATATATATATATATATATATATATATATATATATATATATATATATATATATATATATATATATATATATATATATATATATATATATATATATATAGTTATCTTTATAAATAAGACAAATTTTTTTAAATTTTTCTTTAAAACCATATTTAATAAAATCAATACATATTTTGACTTTAAGTCATCAGTTAAAATGCAATTTAAAATTTATTATAAAAAAAGTTATATAGGTACAAAATAAAGTGTGATAAAAGACAATAAAAACAGTGTAATGTACAATTATAAAACCATTAACAAATTTAACAAAACCCAGCAAATCAGATATAATAAAAAGAAAACAATAAAAGACTATACATATACATGCAAGAATTTTACTAATATAGGAAAATATATATTATTTAATATACAGAAACACATTCTTTTGAACATTTATGTTCATATTTGTTACAAAACTTCCTAAAGATTAACACGAATGCTTCTACATGAAAAAAACCTTGAACTTGTATTAATAATAACAAAACTTGCAAATAAAAAAGAAGAGATTTTTAATATAAAAACAAAACAAAAAACACATTTTCAACAAGTTGTTACATTTTATTTTGGAAAACAATTTTATTTTACTTTTAGAAAAACAGAAAACTTAAAAACAAAGTCTTTACAATTGTCTTTATCATCATCATGTGGTTTGAATATTTTAAATTTACAATCCAAATGATAATTCATTGGAATTTCATTTGAATAAGTTCAATTTTTAAATTTAAAAAAGAGAAAGAAAGAGAGAGAGCAATTTTCTTTAATTTCATGTACAATTACGATGTATCTAAAAATATATTTTTTTAAAAAACAAAATCATTTTACAGATATTATACAGCTGTTTATTTGAAAACAAAATTTTTATTTCAGCTGTCATAGTTTATTAATAGATCTTTTTTTTGTTGTTGATAATTTTAGGTGTCTGTCTGATATTTAGGTATCTGTCTGATGTTTAGGTATCTGTCTGATGTTTAGGTATCTGTTTAATGATCAAATTGAGCAAAAAAAATATTTTTTCAATTAAAAAATCTTTAAATCCAGCATTATTTTTTAATATAGATGATTATTTTATGATTAGGGGTTGAGAGCATACATGTGAAGCTAACTTCCAGACATGCATCAAAATCATTTATACTTACGTCAAATAATGCTTTGTAAAAAATTGTGATGATTGGAACCTGGAGCCAAACACCTGCCCCAAATGTGAGAGCAACATGTTAAAAAAAAAAATCTTAAATAAATTTATATTTATCAATAAATTTTAAAATTCAAACAATAATCTCTTAGCATTTAAAAATTCACCATATAATGTTTGAACCCCCTCAAATTTGAGAAGGTTACAAATTTTATAAAGCCATAATTTTTGAATGCTAAGAGATAATTTTATGAAATTTAAACTTTATCCATGAATATAAATTTATTTAATAGTAATAAAAAAAATAGTTTATATAAAAACAAAAACATAAAATATTTTAAAATATTTTACGTTTGAGACAGCTGTGACAAAAATTTTAGGGAATTTTTGTTCCCAGGCTCCAATCATCACAATTTTTAGCAAAGTATTCTTATTTGACATAATTATAAACATATAAATGTTTTTACATACATACATACATACATACATACATACATACATACATACATACATACATACATACATACATACATACATACATACATACATACATACATACATACATACATACATACATACATACATACATACATACATACAACATACATACATATGTATAATAAAATAACACTAGATTTAATAATTTTTTTGGTAAAAATTATTTTTAGGCATGCCACAAGACACTTAAACATCAAACAGGTCTATAATATAATCAAAAAAAAAGTTTTTCAAAAGTATGTCATGTTGGGTCTCTTATTAACTTAATCATATTTTATAATAAAAAAATATATATTTTTAATAATCTAAAATATTAATTTATTTATAAAATGATTAATATATATTGTAAAAGATTAATAAATTTTTACTTAATTTAGCTTCATTTGAGACCCAACATGATATACAATTTAACACTTAATCACTTTAAAAAGTTTTTTTAAAATAATATAAGGAATCTATTTGATGTTTGAGGGTACTTCTAAAAATATTTTTTTAGTCAAAATATTTTTAAATCTAGAGTTATTTTATTATATAGAACGCTTTTAGTAGGTATTAGAACTGTTTTAAGGATATATATATATATATATATATATATATATATATATATATATATATATATATATATATATATATATACATATATATATATATATGTATGTATATATATATATATATATATATATATATATATATATATATATATATATATATATATATATATATATATATATCAAGAATTGAATGCAATTTAAATTATTAATCATTTAAAAAATATGAATAATTAAAAAAACTTAATATATGAAATATGTATATGATATATAATGATTCAGTATAATGACTAATAAACATTATTAATATCACAATATCAATAAAAAAACATCAAACTAACCATTCAATAAAAAAAATCAAACTCATGTTTGCATCGCATTTAACTTCTGTTTCTTCTTACTTTAAAAACACTTATTGAGTTGCAGATAAAAAATTTGTTTACAATATTTATTTACTTATTCATTTCTCTTAAGGGAAAAGAAAATAAAATTTTAACTTTGTAATATGAACCCTTTTTCAACTTTAAATAAATTTTGTGGATCATATTTCAACAGTTATAAATTTGCCGCATATTTGATTCAACTCATTGAAATTCAGAATTTTTCTAAACCGCAATAGAAGTACTGTGTAATACACAACAAAATATGAAAAATTATTACAACATAATTACTATTATTATATTAAAAATAAAAATTTATTTATTAAACAAAAGCAATAGAACTTTATTGGGTATAAATTACTAATTACTAATTTTACTGGAAACTAATACTTAAAACTCTTTTACTCCATAAAGGCTTGAGCATTAAAAATGATGTTCTTCTGGAAAGATATTAAAATTGACATTTTTTAAAATTTACAACATGAGTTGTATGACCACTATTATTTATTTAAATTTACAACATGAGTTGTATGACCACTATTATTTATTTAAAATTACTAATTGAGTTGAAAAAATCTTTGTTTTACTGACTTACAAGTAGCATCAAAAGCAAACAACAAAACACAAAAAAATCTTTATATTAAATCATTTTTATTAAAAAACATAATTAAAACTGTGTGTATTTATAACTGCATATTAACAATTCAACATGGATTTGGGCAAAATAAAGGGTGACTAACAAACTTACTAGAAACTTTCAATATTATTACAACTGAAATTGAAAATGGTTATCTAATTGATATATTGTTCCTAGATTTTACAATAGCAATTGATAAGGTGCCCCACCATCAATATATATATATATATATATAAGATTTCAAACTATTAAATAAAAGGCAATGATTTAAATTGGATAAACATTTTTTAAAAACAGAAAACAAAGAGTGGTAATGGGTTAAGCTATATCAGATAGGTGTGAGATTTGTAGTGGTGTACCACAGGGTTCTGTATTAGGTTCTCTTCTCTTTCTGTTATATATCAATAATCTTATATATCAATAATTGCAAAACTATATTTGCAGATGATACTAAAATAATATCTGTTATAAAAGATAGCAATCTAATTAACATGCAAAATGACATTGTTTTGTTAACTGAATGGTCAAATGTATGGTCAATGGAATTTAACATAAGTAAATGCAGTGTTATGCACATCAGAAGAAAAAATATTAACTAAAACTACACAATGAAACAAGACAATCAAAGTTTTCTTCTAAAAATAACAACAAAAGAACTAGACTTAGATGTAATAGTTTCATCCAATATCAAATGAAATCATCAGGTTCAAGTAGCTACATCTAAAGCACAAAGAATCTTATGCTTAATCAGAAAAGACTTTACTTATCTTAAAACTGAAATGATATGTATTGTGTCCAAGTAATAAAAAAAATATTCATGACCTTTTTTTATTACTTGTACACTAGTATGGTGTTCAAGTAATAAAAAAGTAAGACAAGCAGCAAAATTAGCACATAAACTAAAACATATAATTTGTACTGAAAGATGGACAAAATAGAGCTTTTTAAAATAACAACTGGGATTGATAAGATATTGTGGTGCAAAGAGCATCATAAAACTTCTTTCCAAAGTCTAAGAGGTCATTCAATAAAATTTGAAATGGAATTTGCAAAAACGACCCTTAGACAAAAATTTTTTACAAACAGGGTGATACCTCATTGGAATGATTTACCTGAAAAAGTGGTACCTAAGAAAATGTAAATAAAATTTATCTGCAAAGACAGTAAAGTTTAAATCTAGACTAGATAAACATTTGTTAACAGCTGTTAAAGTATAAATTTTAAACTTTATGCTCAGCAACAATATCCGTTATAGCATTTTGTATTACTAATACTATTTGACAATGTACACACAAAGTACGGATGCTTTATGAATAGAACTCTTTAGCTTTGGAACCAAAAGTGTTGCTGAGATTTTTCAAAAGCTCTCATAGATTGTTGTTTAGTAAAATTCTAGGGCTAATTCTAGTGAATATAGTGAGTGATGTCTCAGCCTAATTTGTGCTTTCTAGTGTAAATAATATTGTCAAGTACACTCTTTGGATAGCAAAAAAGTTTATATATAAAAATTGATTACTGATTCAGAGTCGAATCATAAGGAGCTCAAAACATAGTTTTAAGCAATAACCAAGGTGTATCAGAGGACATCAGGTGACATCAGGTGGTACTGTAACAACTATCTAAGCTATTGCACTAACATTTTGACTGGCTTTTCAAACTTCTCTCCTTTTTTTAAAAGGTTAAAAAATTAAAATATTCAAAAGAATTAAATAAAAACTTGAACTATATAAATATATATGCACATAAATATAGGTGTAATATATATAAATATATTAAGTAGGAAAGAATATTTAAGAGTTTGTAATTAAAATTGCACACGCCCAATACATAAACATTGACAAATATGGCTGATTTATAACACCATTGGATTATGGGTTTAAATTTGTTGACAAGTTTATGATTCATTTAGAAAGCTATAGAGGAATAAAAACATTTGAATTGCAAAATCATGACAAAATCTATAAAATTAAAAAACTTGCATAACTAGTATATAAATAATGTCAATTAATAACATTAAGTATATAAAAATCAAATGAATGTCATATTTATATAATAACATTAGGTGTGTAAATATCAAAAGAATGTCATATTTATATAATAACACTGAATAAATAAATATCTAAATCCTAAAGATTAAACTTAAAAAAAAATTGAAATATACCAGATATAGCATTTGGTTTTACCTTTGATCTTTGAAGTGGTTTGAATAGAAAACAATAAAAACTTTTTTAAAAAATAATTTAAACACAAAAAAGCAACTTAATAAATATAGGCAATTTAATAGTTGTTTGTTTTATTAATATAACTGTTTTTAATTTTTTATTTTTTGCTGTTTTTATTATTTAATTTATTTTTTTTTATTTTTATTTTTTTCATTTTTTGTTTTATCTTATGATTTTTTTAGAGATTAGTGTAGCTCTAAAAAAAATCTGATGTAAAAAAACTGATCAACTGACATCGATCATTACATACATCAGCTGATGTATGTACTGATCAACTGACATCGATCATTGCATACATCAGCTATGTATATGCACCAACTAGCAAATAGATAAAACATGCAAGACGTGTACACACATCAGCTGAAAAATAGGTAGAAAATATAAGGAGTGTACATATATCAACAGAAAAATAGGTAGATTATGCAAGAAGTGTACATACATCTGCTGCAATAGGTAGAACTTGCATGAGGTATACATACATCAGCTAAAAAATAAATAGAACATGCAAGAAGTGTTCACATTAGCTGAAAAATAGTTATAACATAAAGGAATGTACATAAATTGACTGATAAATAGGTAGAACATGCAAGAAGTGACACTATCAAACAATCCAGACAATTTTTAACAAAACAAAGATAAGTAAAAACAAAAAAAAGTTTTTATATAATAAAAGACTTATGGGTAAGTACTATCATATCTAGATAGTACCTAAATCTAAACTCTCTGTCAATTTATGTACTGAAGCCTCCACAGATAGCTGTTTCATTAATGATATTTCATGTAAGGCTAACTATGCAGTGATATTTTATTAATGTGTTCCTAAAATAATATATAATATATAATAAAAAATACTGTGTTTAGTTCCATATAATATCAAAAAAAACTCTTCAAAAGTATCACATGTTGGGTCTTAAAAAAAGTAAATTTCTATAAAAAAAAATTATTGTTATACAGGTTATAGTTCTAGATTTTATTGCATAAAAATTAACTTTTACATGGTTTTTATTATACAATTATTATTTTTCAGATAGTGCATCCTCTAAAACTTTTTACAATGCATTGATGAACATTTCAGGGAAGATAACAAGTCTTCCATTTTTTATCATTTAATAAACAACATTGAGTGTCAAAGGATTGTTTTGTTATTTTGGATTCTGCTCAAAGCGAGTATAATTTAAAAATTAAGGAAAACTTACATAGCTGCAATTTAAATAAACAAGTTAAACAATTCTTGAACTATTTTAAAATTTTAATTATAATGATATTATTTATATTAATATATATATATATATATATATATATATATATATATATATATATATATATATATATATATATATATATATATATATATATATACATATACATTTATATATATATATATATATATATATATATATATATATATATATATATATATATATACATATACATATATATAAATATATATATAGGTATATATATATATATATATATATATATATATATATATATATATATATATATATATATATATATATATATATATATATATATAAAAGGTGACTTACATGTTGACCATCTGCTTCGTCATTTTCATATTTTTGTTTAATCAAAACCTCATACAAACTTGTTATATACATCAGTATACATTTTTTGTCTACTATTTCGGAAAGTACATCTGAAAAATAAAAATGTCATATCCTTTATTTGTAAATATTATATCATTTCTTGTATAGAATAATGTTGTTTATTGAATTTATGCTCACAGTAACATATAGATAGAACTAAGCACTGGGGTTAGCGCATTAGCGGTTAGTAAAAAAGGGATTTTTTCGATTATGGAATAAAAAGCGATAAAAAATCACATTGAATCGCGCATGATTTTTTAGATAAAAATTGACACACAATATATCGCCCAGCGTTTGCTCTATAATAATTGCTTCACAATTTATTGCATCAGCAACTTTTAAAAAAATTTTGCAATTTGTTGGATTTAAGACAAATAGTTTTTGCAATTAGTCTGCTGTAATGCAGATAATTGATCGTTAATAGAAAGAGTTAATGGGAATATTCCTATTTGCAATAACTATATTGAATTTATTAAAACCAATATGCAATTGTTAAATTTTTATTAGTTTTAAAGGATATAAAAGCAGGATACACTAAGAAACTTAATTAAAATATATTTGTTAAGTTTATCTCAAATAGATTATTAAAAATTCAAAATGGTGAACCAAATCTTTCAACACTTCACAAAAAATCTTCAATCAATTGAAGGTACCAATGGTAGAAAAGATTTTTATGCAATGCGTATAGAGTGCTCCAGAGAACTGAAAATGTGCCAAAGCAGTATCAAAAAAAGAGCGATTTTATGAAAAAAATTACAGTATGTTGTGTGAATAACGATAAAAATGTTATTTAATCATAATTGTTGCAATTTTTGAGCTCGTAAATCAAAAAAAGTCACATTTCAATTAGTTAGCGGCTAATCGTAATAAAAAAAAATTGCTTCACAATTATCTAACTAAATACCCCAATCAAAAATAATCGAATTCATTTATAAAAATTGCCATCGAAATTTACAGCATAATCACATTGCGGTAACGCCGGTGCTTAGATAGAACATATATATATTTTTGTATTGTGTATTTATATACAATATAAATAGATTTGCAGTCCTCGGAATTAGGGTTGGGATTCAGTAATGCCTCCCTAACTGCTGACCATAAAGTGTTTGAGGTCGGCAAATTATAGTCAACCTCAATTCTATGTTTTATGGTAACCCCTTTATGTCAGAATTATTTGCCAACCTGATGCTAACCTCTAACAGTTTAAGGTCAACAATTTATTTCAGAGATCATTTTTCCTAATTTAGAAGACTGGATATGGGTGTATAAATAATACACATATATGTGTGTGTGTATATATATATATATATATATATACATATATATATATATATATATATATATATATATATATATATATATATATATATATATATATATATAAATGTAGTATTAAAGACACACTGGTGACATCATATTAAAATAGAAAACTGCAGGGGGTTCAGCACATACATTGACTGATTTAGGGAAAACATATAAGCGAGTTTTTTTTGTTTTTTGTTAATATGGTTGATATTACATTGTTACATATAAATACAATAAATATAAACCATCAACATCTAGAAGTTGAGGAACACCAAGTTCTTGTGCTTTCTGAAAAGCATGCTGAAGATTTTCTTTAGGAGATTGCCCCAATAATTTTTGATAATCAAATAAATCTGGTCTGCAAAAAAAAAAAAAAAAGAAACAAATTACTTTTTTAAACTGTACCATTATTACATATATATATATATATATATATATATATATATATATACATACATATATATATATATATATATATATATATATATATATATATATATATATATATATATATATATATGTATATATATATATATATATATATATATATATATATATATATATATATATATATATATATATATATATATATATATATATATATGTATGTATATATATATATATATATATATTAATTATTCACCTCCCCAAGGCTGAGAAGGCCACTACAGTCAAGGAGGTTACTTTTATGGTTACAACCCTCTCTCAACTCTATAACTCTGAAACAAGAACCTCAATGAACAAAGCTGCAGCACAGAGAAACAAGTTGGGTGCGGTACTACCAGAGATGTGGTGGGGATCGAATTTATAACTTCTTGCTTATGAGGAGAGCGCTCTACCACCACACCACTACCATTAAACTAAACTAAAAATGTGCTGACTCAAATGTGTCAATTAGCCAACTATAGTCCTTGAAAAACGGATAATATATATAAATATAATATATATATATATATATATATATATATATATATATATATATATATATATATATATATATATATATATATATATATATATATATATATATATATATATATATATATATATATATATATATAGTAGAAAATATAACTACGTGATTTTCACAACTTTAAGTTTCATGCTGTTGCAATCATCAGGTGAAATACAAATATAGTTTGTTCGTTTAAAAAATCATATACAATTGAAACTATACAGAAAAAACCTATACGGAAAGAACTTTTTTTTATTGTTGCGATCGCGTGTATTTAATCTTAAGGTTTGTGGTTGCTCAATAGTAATTTATTTTCGTGACGACACTTGGAGATTAACTCTGTTTTTTTAATGAGTAGCTCTTCAGCATTTTTATAAAGCAAAATAATCAGTTTTTCATATAAACATAGTAAACATTTTTTTGTTTCATTGTTGTAGGCGGGGGCTTTTATTAGGATAGACCAAGTTAATTCTGGTGTTTCTTTCAGTTTTTCTTTAGTTTCCCATATATGTTTTGAGAGAGTGGTTGCATTTGAAAGTTTCTTATTTGAAAATGTTTGCATACCTCTTTTTCCACACTCCTTCTGATAAACCAATGTATGCTTTGCTGGGAGTGTTTGGCGAAGATTTTATACATTTGTAAATGATGTTTGTCGCTCTCCAATTTTTATTCAGCGGGCAGATTTCTTTTTGCTTGCAATTGCAAGGGAGATTTTCAGTGGTGTTAATTAAACTTATTTTTTTGTTGTGGCTTTTTATAATTTTTGAAATGTTGTTTGAGCAGCTGTAGCTAACTTTTGTAGTGTTTTGATTGAATAGTTTATGTAATGGATTTGAAGGTGGGAAATGTTTATCTATTAATTGTAAAAAGATTTGGCCAACATTGGTAAAGACGCTACAGATGCTCAAGCAACATTTCAAAAATTATAAAAAGCCACAACAAAAACAATAAATTTAATTAACACCACTGAAAATCTCCCTTGCAATTGCAAGCAAAAAGAAATCTGCCCGCTGAATAAAAATTGTAGAGCGACAAACATCATTTACAAATGTATAACATCTTTGCCAAACACTCCCAGCAAAGCATACATTGGTTTATCAGAAGAAGTGTGGAAAAAGAGGTATGCAAACCACAAGCAATCATTTTCAAATAAGAAACTTTTAAATGCAACCACTCTCTCAAAACATATATGGGAAACTAGAGAAAAACTGAAAGAAACACCAGAATTAACTAGGTCTATCCTGAAAAAAGCCCCTGTCTACAACAATGAAACAAAAAAATGTTTACTATGTTTATATGAAAAACTGATTATTTTGTATTATAAAAATACTGAAGAGCTACTAAATAAAAAAACAGAGTTAATCTCCAAGTGTCGTCACGAAAATAAATTTCTATTGAGCAACCACAAACCTGAAGACTAAATACAAGCGATCATAACAATAAAAAAAAGTTTTTTCCGTATAGGTTTTTTCTGTATAGTTTCAATTGTATATAATTTTTTAAACGAACAAACTATATTTGTATTTCACCTGATGATTGCAACAGCATGAAACTTAAAGTTGTGAAAATCACGTAGTTTTATTTTCTACTATATATATATTATAGCTCTGACTTAGTTTATCGAGCACTTTCTTGATAGTATATGCACAAAATAGCATCACTACATATATATATATATATATATATATATATATATATATATATATATATATATATATATATATGTATATATATATATATATATATATATATATATATATATATATATATATATATATATATATATATATATATATATATATATATATATATATATATATATATATATATATATATATATATATATATATATATATATATATATATAAACAATGATGAAAATTTATAGATGTTTGTTATCAAAAGTAAATTTTCCGTTTAGATCTATGGATATGAATCAGTATGATTCTTTATATGGATACTGAACCATATGGATGTTTATAAAACAGATTTCTGTAAAATTGTGTTAATTATTAATAGTTTATTCAGAACATATTATAGCTCAAACCAATTAATAAACATCAAAGGATGTGGCCTCTTATTCATGTTTCAACTAACAAATTACTGTAAATTAAGAGCAGAGTGAGTAACAAATTTTTGAAATTGTTGAAAAGTTGCAAATTGTTGTCTCTTAGTAAAATAATTTTACTTTTTTTATGATGATTTTTTGAGATTCCTTCTTAAGGGTCCAACATTTTTTACAGGTCCTAATTTAAATTTTTTTTTTTTCTAAATTCAACCTGGGACTCAAAAAAAGTGCAATAAAACACTTGTTTTGAAATTAATAATTTCATTTTAAATAAAATTTATATATATATTTCTAAATAACTGTGTTCTTAAAAAAAATTGGTTTTCACATATTTATATATAAAATGAGCACACAGTTCTGCTTTTTTTGAGATTTTATTTATTCAAAAATAATAATAAAGTTAATAGAGTCGGGCCTTAAATCTTAAAACAAAAAAACAAAAAAAAAACAGAACAAAAAAAAAACAAAAAAAATTTGAGTTGCAAGTTAGTTTTGAGAGGTGTGAAAGATGACAATTTGAACTTAATATATTTAGTTATATTTTTTTAAATAACAAATGTTGAATATAATAACAAAGTTAATGTATTTCTTAAAAATAATTTGCAGAGATTTGCATGCTTTAGAATTCTTTTTTGTTTTCTAGCTCATGCATTTTCTACTACATCCCTGGTAGTATTGTGTTCAACTTGTTTTCTACTGCATCCCTTGTAGTACTGCGTTCAACTTGTTTTCTACTACATCCCTGATAGTACTGCATTCAACTTGTTTCTCTGTGCAGTGGCCTTGTTTCTCAAGGTTCATGTTTCAGAGTTATAAAGTTGAGAGGTTTTTAACCACAATTAAAGTAGCCTCCTCAACTGTAGTGGCTTTCATGACCTTGGGGAGGTGAATAAATATTAAAATATTTACAAACTTTATAAATAAAACTACATATTTTTTACAACTATAATTCCATACATTTTTACAACTATAACTCCATACTAAATGCAATCATCAGGCAATACATATGTTTTTTCCTTGTGGAAAAATGATTCTGTACAATCTAAATTTATGCTGGACAAACCAAAAGATTAGATTTTTCTAATGCTTATTATTCCACGAGAAATATTTTTTACCTGATGATTGTATTTAGCACAAAACGTATAGTTGTAAAAAATATGCAAATACAGTTCTGTTTAATACAAGTTCTGTTTATACTTTATTAACTGTATTCAATTATAAACATTTAGCTTCAAATTAAACAATCAATAATTTTTTATTTTTCTATTTTGAGAAGAAATGGTTTATTTAAAGAAAAGGTTAATTTTTCTGTTGTTGGAAGAAATTTAATGAAAGGGTGTTGTTTTTTTTCTGCTGGGTGGGAGCAGAGTGCATAACGTAGGGTATTTCTGTGTTTTTTATTTTGCTTATAAACCTTTTAAAATTAAAATTTTAAAAGGTTTATAAGCATATATAAAACTTAAAAGAACTAAGTTTTTTACAATCAAGTAAAAAAAATTTTTAAGGTAAAAAAGTCTGAATAAAGTTCAGCAAAATAATTTTAAATCCAGTTTTTCAATATAACAAGATTATGCATTTTAGGTCTAACAGGCTAATGGGTAATTGTAACTTGCATTAATTACTTTTAGCTTTCTAAAATTGCTTATGATGATTTTGAATTAAAAAGCATTTAGACTAAAACATGTCTAAATGCTTTTTTATCTTACAAAAATCAATCCTTACTTAAATGGAGTATGGATAGGATAGATAGAAGGATAGGATAGATAGGAAGGAAGGATAGATAGAAGGAAGATCTCATAAATCTTGGTAATAATAATAGTTAATATTTTCTTGTTTTTGAGTATTTTGATTAATATTATTTGTATTATGATTTCTTTTACGAAATTTATTATTTTTTTAACTCCATTTTAAAACTCTTCTTTATGAAGAAGAGAGTAATAATACCTTAACTGTAATGATGAATTTTAATTAATTAATTTTACCATAATTAATATCTATCCCAGCGGGATAGCCTAATGTCCGTTTTGTCGTTGTGGCGTACATTGGAAAAAGTCGGGGCTCACCAGCCACAAAGAATAAATTTTTTGTTTATGCGACACAATGATCGCAACAAGTGACCAACGGAGCCGTCCAGTTTCGTAGACCTGAGAGATGTGATAATAAAAACAGTTAGAAGATGGTGTCATTGAATAAAAAATAAAAATCATAAGAAAATATAAAATGAGTGATAAGACTTTTGTGAAGGTAAAGAACGAAGTAAATGCTCGGGGGGCAGGGAGAGAACAAACTAACACTCGAATCACTCTGTATGTAGATCATATGTAACAAAGAACAAATATTTGATATACTGATTTTGAAGACTGTTGATGTCTACAGGTGTGATGGTGTAGTGCATTAGTACGTACCGTTTGTCGTCTAGTATGGTCTCATTATGTTTCCGTTCACTTTCAAATCGGGTGAATAGAAAGCTAAACACACTCACTTCTTGCGCTTATGGGCTAGCACATCAGAGCCAGATGTAAGACCTACAGAATGGATTTCAATTGATCGAATGCACACATTAGTCACCGTAGGCCACAAGCCATCACTCTTAACCAAAAGAGCTACTGCCCCGTGCTGGTGTGGAATGATGTGCAATGAAGTGAGATTTCAGATCCGAGCACATAGTCAGCGAGCGCTGATTCGATTGCATTCCAACTGAATGTGTGCGTGAGTGTCAGCGTAGTCATTAGGTTATTGATCGCCGTAACCACATCCAGCGGGATAGCCTAATGTCCGTTTTGTCGTTGTGACGTACATTGGAAAAAGTCGGGGCTCACCAGCCACAAAGAATAAATTTTTTGCTTATGCGACACAATAATTGCAAAAAGTGACCAACGGAGCCGTCCAGTTATTACAGTTTTCTATTCTCCTATTTAGAAAAAAACATTGGTCATCTTAGAGACCTTAACTGTAATGATACTGTATTCTCCTATTTAGAAAAAAACATTGGTCATCTTAGAGACCTAACTGTAATGATACTGTATTTTCCTATTTAGAAAAAAACATTGGTCATCTTATTATAAAAAGAACATTGGTCATCTTGATATAAATAATAATTAAAAACAAAAAAAAACTTTTAATTAACTTCTAATTGAACCTGTCATTTCGAAAAAGGACACAAGTCTAAAACTTTTAACAGTTGGTATATAAATTTAAATAAAGGCTTCTATATGATTTATGTTATTTTTATAAAAAATAAAACATGCATAAGTTATATGCGTTCTTTATTTATATATTCTTATGTTTAATTTCTCTTTCAGCATAGATGTTAATATAAAGCATTTTTTTGGTGATTTTTAAAAGTTTTAATAAATGGACTTATGTTCTTTTCCAAATGACTGATTCAATTAAACTATTTAACGTTTAAAAAATAAAACTGCTAATGCTATATAAAAAATACACATAAAGAAATTATAAAATAAATTTTTAAAACATTTCAAATAAAAAAGTTATTTATACTTGATTGTAAAACCAATAGTATGAAAATTTTATTAACTCTTTGAAACCAGGTAAAATACTATTTTTTTAGAAAAAAATAAAAATAAAACAAATTTAATTCATTAAAACCTTCCAGCAATCCATATATATGAAAAGAATGTTAATAATTGTTTATATAAAAAAACGAAAACTATTTAATTTCATTATGTAAAATTTTAAAATAGTTAAAAAGTTACTCCAAAAATAAAAATCAGAACCTTAAAGAAAAAATTTAGTTATACAACAAAAGGCAAAAATACTTTTGTGTAAGGTTTTGAGTATTTAGACATCTTAATATTTCTTCAAACATAATGTTGTCACAAAATTTTAAACATTAGGTATAATTACATATAATTATGTGCAATCCAAAATATGCAATAAATTTTGCTATTATAAACCTGATTAGATAGAAGAAGATAAAACAAAGATAACACATTTTTTTGTGAAAAAAGAATTACTTTTACTTCACAAAATTTATAAATTATATGAACAATTATTATTAAATTCTAAAACTAATAATAAAAGGACTAATTTAACGAAGAAAGAAGTAAATAAAAACAAACACAAACTAAAATTAAAACACTTGATTTAGCAAAAACAGAAATACCACTACAACAAAAAATTAATCTTGGGCTAAAATGTGTTCCTAATCCAAAATTTTAAGATCAGTGGTAGTCAGATAGTCAAGGATAAGTAAAAATAATTCCTTCCAAAGGTGGTAACAGTAGTAAAGGCAGTTAAGTAAGTTTTAAATCAAAAATAAAATAAAACTTAACATTGAACAAGATTTGAGGTATGAATGAAAAAAAAAAGTGTTTTATGAGTTTATGAATGAATAAAAGTAAAAACAATAAAATAAAAAAGTAAAAATAAACAAAAGTATTTACAATATATATAATAAAATATTTACAATTTGGTGAATGATTTGTAGACAGCTTTTTGTAAATAAGTCATTTTCATATTAAAAAAATAAAAAAAAACATTAAAAAAAAAAAAACATTGTTCATTTTTTCAGTAAAAATGACCAATAGTGGCTTGCCCCTTTTATGTGTATATATATATATATATATATATATATATATATATATATATATATATATATATATATATATATATATATATATATATATATATATATATATATATATATATATATATATATATATATACAACATAATAATATTAAAAGTAAACATTAAGGTAAATTTAGGATGAATAGATAAAAACTACACAGATGAAAAATAGGAAAACAAATGTTTCCAGTGTAATATAATATGTGGTTAGAAAACATAGTGATAAATTTAAATAAAAAAAAATTAAAATAAATTTTAAAATCAAAAGAATGTATAGTAATGAAAAAAATATTTTCCTTTATCATAATAAATATCTTTCATTTGTAGATACTGTCTTGCCCTGTACTGTCTGCCCATCGAATAATTTATGTACACTTCCTTCTAGTTATTTATATACCATTCAATGAAATTTTTTGGTTAACTTTTTAGTTATTTTTTATAAACATAAAAAAGAGTTACCTGTGAAAGTTTAACAAAGCATTAAATGCCAATCCATCTTTCCATGAAGTCGTAAAATTTTGGATATTTACTTCCTTGTACCTATAAAGAATAGAGAAAATAATTTTTATAACCAAAGTATTGTCCTCACAATTAAAATTAATTTTAAACTAAAGCAAAAAAAACACATATACAAATATTAACACTACATAAATTAAAATGGCATAAAATGAATATTTAATATCATCAATTAAATTTAAAACCTTTTAAAAATAAAATTTTTTATGAGAGCTTAACTTTTTTCGAACTATCATTGTTCATCATGGTGACAGTTGACAGGTGAAAGGTCACCAGGTGACAATCAACATGTAAAATGTCATTAGGCAACAACTGTTAATATTAACATGTGAAAGGTCACCAGGTAACAGGTTAACATGTGACAAATAGTAATATTGTTTTCACCTTATTTCAATAATACAACATTACCTTTGTGTACATTGTCGACACCATAAAAGAAGTACTCTTTCATTTTCATTAGATTCTTTCCCTTGATGCATATATTTTTTCCTCTAAGTTGAAATAAAAACAGAAAATATAATATTATAAATTAATATGTTAATTAAATATGTGGTAATGCTGTGCTTATTTTTATTTCTTGTGAATTAGAAATTAAAAAAAACAAAAAAAAACAACCTCAACTGCAGCTCAGGGAAAGTTTTTGTAAAAAATATTTTATTGTAAATATAAATGAATAAATCAGACTATCAATATGTTTATCAAACAAAAATCTTTACATAAAAAAACTGTAACCAAAAAAAAGTATTTTAATTTAATAGGAAATCTATTTTAAAAGGAAAAAAGTACATAAAACTTAAAGAAACTTTTTATAGATTTTTCTTTAAGATCATGTTACAATTAATTTTTTGTTCATTGAATCAATAAAATTCCATTAGACTTATCATAAGCTAAATATTGCTTAAAAAAACACAACTTTTATGAATCTAATAAAACACTAAAATGATTTTCTAAACAAAATACATTTAACTAAAAAATTAAACTATGTAAAAAAAGCTCAGTTTAAAAAAAAATTAAGATATCATGAAGAAAAAGTTAATTGGGCACTTGACATACTTAAAAAACTTTATTATTGCCAGCATTTAATTTTTAATCTTTTTTTATCACATTTGCAACATTTTAATCTGCTTATGTTTGAAGGCATTACAAAGATTTCCTTAAAATGACATCCAGAGGTATAAACAATGAATAGAATCAAACAATAACAATTACAAGATTAAGCGCCATAAAACTTCTAGCAAAAAAAAAAAAACATTTAAATATCTGTTTATTAAGTAACCAACACAAAATAAATAACACTCCTTCAATAATACTAATAAAGAAGATTTAGTTTACCACTGTCTTTACTTTATTTCAACTTTTTTTTTTGAAAACCCAATTAAAAAATACAAGGCAAAAAAAAATCTAAAACATTTTAGAATGGAATTTTTAAAACCCAAAATTTAAAGCACAATAAAGATTACATTTGATAATTTTATTTTTATGTTTATTGTAAGAACAATTGATGAATAAAAGGTATTACAAGAAAACGCACAATAAATTGATATTTAAAAATAAAATCAAACAACATTCTAATGTCTACACTCACCAATAGAAACTTAGAAATTGTATTGTTCTGTAAAGTACACAAGCTTTATATAATTATTATCTAATCATCCCATTTATAAATAAACATTGTGGCAAGATATGAAGTGTTATTATTTACATAGGTTAATATTTCATTAAAATCTGTGTATGTTAGAAATTTATAAAATAAATTTCTAACATACACAGATATATAAAATAAATACTCTAAAATAACAGATAAAAATGTTATTGTGAGGAATTTTATATTTATATCATGATTATTATAAGTAATGACAGTATTTAAAAACACATATTAGTATATCACATTTGCTAGCATATGCATAACACAAATTGTGTAAGAATTTTTATTTTTATAAAGCTCACTGCTTTTTTTTACAGTATTTCATTGTTAGTTGAACTTTTATTCTACTCGTAAAAGTTACTCATTTTTTAAAAGAATGGCAAACTCACAATTTTTAGTCCTAACAAAAACTCTCACTTGAATACTTTTTTTTTTGTCTTCATAAAAAATGATTTTTGTGTTATTACAATAGCTCATTGTTTTTATCATGTTTCTTATAAAAGTTGATTGTAGCTTTTTTTTTTTTTGTTCTTATAAATTTTAATAGCATTTATTTTTTGTTTACTGTTAAATGCTTGTAGATACTATTAGTTATTGACTTAAAACCAAATATTGACTAATACCTACTAGATATTGTTGCTTGTAGAGATACTTGCTCTACAACAGTGCTTGTAGAGATTCCTAAATTGTTAATTTTTTAAAATTTAAAAAAGTATTGATTGTTAAATGAAAAATAACAATGTAACATTTTAATCATTTTTGATTATAAATTTTTTTTTTTTAATGAGTTTTACTTACTCTGTAGTATTCCACTATCATCCATAGAAATCCAATAGTTGATTCAATTTTTCCATTAACAATATCTGTTGGTGTAATATCTAAATATTTCACCTAATAAAACCATAATTGAACCATAATTAAACCATAATTGTAAATATACTTGTAATTACAAAGGGTGCTAAATAAAATACTTTAAAAAGTTATTACAAATTCAAAAAACTACACAAAAATATAACTAAAAACCTACATAAATTATAATTAAACAAAACATACATGTCTTCTTAAACTTTCTATGGCTTTATTTACATTAAAAATCTTGTGAATTCTTGTTGATCCTTTTTCTTGAGTCTAAAATTTAATAACATTTAATAATATTTAATAACATGGCTAAAAATTCAAAAAATTCTATCTAATTTAAAAAAACGGTAGGAAAAAGAACAAATAAAACTAAAAAAAAAAACTTTATATCTAGAAAGGAAGTTCTTTATATCTAGAACCTACATAATTCTTGGTTGATATATATCCCCTCAGTTGATGTGTGTAAAGCCCCTACAGATAGTTTTTTCATATATATATATATATATATATATATATATATATATATATATATATATATATATATATATATATATATATATATATATATATATATATATATATATATATATATATATATATATATATATATATATATATATATATATAAATATATATATATATATATATATATATATATATATATATATATATATATATATATATATATATATATATATATATATATGTATATATATATATATATATATATATATATATATATATATATATATATATATATATGGATATAGATAAATATATATATACTATTTTATATGAAAATTTCATACTTAGTCTAAAATTTTCTTCTTAATCTTTAAAGACAACTAAATATTACCTGGTTAAAAAATTTTAAAGATCAAATGTGTTTGCTTGTGATAAATTTTTTCTTTCAAAATAAATTTTTAGCAAAGTTCATTAATACAATCTAACTGTTTCTAGTAGTGTAAGCTAATTTGCAGTATGTAAACTGGCAAAAGTGATGAAACAAAAAATGGGTATTAACATGTCGAGACACTAGTTTGAGAAAAGCTAAAGGGTAACATAACATTAAGAAAACTCAGAAAGAGTCTGAACGGATGATAAAAAAACAAAACTAAAAGAATTGTGATTGGATGAAAGGATTGTGAAAGGATTGTGATAAAATGTTTTGAAAAAAAAAAATTGTTTTTTTTTCTTGAGCATTGCTGAATTTTTTTTATTTTTATTAAATTTCTGCAATTATTTTTTACTTATATTTTGTAATGTTCTTTATTAGGTTTATTAAATTTTTAGTTACTTTTTATGTTATATTTGTTATTACTTTTGTCAATCTTGTGAAAATAAGTTTAAAATATGCAAATAAGAATCTTTAAACTTTAATTTTGTAATTAAAACTTACAAGTATTTCTTCTGTTACTGCTCCCACCAATTTTAAAAAAACTAGGCCGTCTTGAAAATCTACCAATGCATCATGTATTTGCAAACTTTTATCATTCTGATAGAAAGAAACAATTAAAAATTACCTATTCTTGCTAGACAAATTTAAAATTATGAAACAAATTATAAACATAAAACCCTACATTGCTGATGATATAGTTAACCCATTTTACGAGGACTTTTCTTTGAGTTGCAACATTTTCACCTAATGCACAATAAAATATACAAACATAAACATAAATAAAAATAAAATACACTAATATAACTTTTATGGAGATATAAATATTAATAATGTTTATCTATTTACAAGGGTAAGAAAATATTGCAAACTGTTAAAATAATTTTATATTATAATTTTATAACACACACCAGTCATTCTTATATCTTTAGGGGCATCAAAATATCTTGTTTATTCTAGATACATTTACAATGCACAAGTTTTTTAAAACGAGGTGAATTAAAAGGTGCTAAAATTTAAATTTTTTTCAAAAGGGAATGACCTTAAAAAAAATTAAACTGTTGTTTTAGCAGTGATATAAGATTTGTAAAATTTTGTTTGTTTTAATTATTTTTGTGGAAGAAATTAATTAAAAGTATAAGTATTCTGTCAAAATTATGTTTGAAACTTTACTAAAAAATTTTTTTTAATTTAATTATAAAATTTCGCCAAGAAATACTGTTTACATTTAACAACAACGTTTTGAAAAGTTTTGTTTAAAAAGATCAATAAAAAAAGTAGTTTAACAAAAAAAAATTTTATCTTCAATTTTGATTTCTTTTCTTTTTGTTTATTTTCTAAAATTTGCTAATTTTTGTGAAAGGTTATTATTAAATTGTTCACTTCACAACATTTGTGAGCGAAAACCAGTTGATACAATGTGTAAAATTTGTTGATACAATGTGTAAAATTGATACATGTGTAAAATTTGTGAGCGTTAAACATTTTTTTATACTGCATTTAAAAAATTCAATAAACAACTTGTTTTTTTTTAAATTAAATAAGGTTTATTTAATTTACGTCTTTATTACCACAGACAAAATTCATTTGTTTATTTAATAATCAAATGGTTTTTGTTGTTGGTATCAGGGACGTAAGTTATAAGGGGAGTGGGACGAAGAGAAATGCCAGAAACACCTTCTCTCCTACCTTCGCACACAAACTTAATAGATCCCAGAGGCTTAGCTAAGCTACCCCAAACTCTCCAATTAGGGAGAGGAGGAGGGCATGCCAATTTCGTGAGATTGTTTGCAAATTTAGGGACCCTTTTGGAAATTTTTAAATTTCCAAAAAATAAAAGCTCCTTAAAAGGAGCTTTTTTTTTGTTTGTTTCAATAATGCCCCGTGGAAAATATTTTAAGAAATTGCGGCACTAATAAGAGGTTTTGGAGGGAGAGTCTCCGACCTACTAGTCACGGCACGATCCCAGTAGCGGATCTCCCATTAGGCTGAGTAGGCTGAAGCCTAGGGGCCTCAAGAGAAAAAAGGCCCTAGATATTGCAACAACAAACTACAAAATTATGTCGGTCCGCGCTGCTCTAAGGAATAAGATAATAAAAAATAATTTAAATTAATCACCACTGAAAATTTTGAAAAGAAAAAACGTACTTTATAAATAGCTCCAAGCAGTGCAACTTGTGTGCTATCTCATCAAAGAGAGATGCGGAAAAAAACGAGGCAAAAATATTAATAAGGCTATAAGAGCTTAGTTGATTTTGTATTATTATTCGGAAATATATTTAAATGCAAAATACTATTTAACGCTAAAATTCACTTTTAAGCGATCTAAGCATATATATGCTAAGATCGTTTAAAAGTGAAGAAAAAATTTGTTTGCAAGAAAAAATTTGTTTGCAAAAGAATGGATATATATCCATATTTTTTGCAAACAAATTTTTTCTTGTATTTCTTTGAGAATTATTTTAAAGGTTTGGGGTTTATAAATATAATTAAAAATGTCCGGAAAGAAATATTTAAGTGGTAGTCAAAAACAAAAAATAAAAGAACATAAGGTTAAAACATTATCAAAATTTCCAAAATTAGCCAGCTTTTTCCAATCCAATGCTATCAAAGAAGGTGAATAACTCAAAAAAATGACATATTCAGAAGAGGTAAATGTAACTGATGATGTAGAACTAATTGCAGAGCATACTGCTGAGGGAAACGTAGATACCGAATGCTGAGCCAAAAATCTTGTTCAGAACAGAGACAAGGGCTGCATGCAAGAAGAGATTAAATTTTTTTTAGAAATTACTAATTTTATTGATGTAAGAGTAAACTATAGAGATATTGGCCAAAGTTAATTTTTATTTGAATTTTTTCATGCTATATTTATTATTTTCATGCTAGATATTATTGGCTTTGCAAAGGAACAGCCACAAATAGACTTAAGACTAATCCAAAATAGCGTCCTTTATTGACAAACATTTTTGCGTACCGAAGTACTACTCAAGCACTGAGTTTGGCAGTGGCAGGATTTGAAGTCGTATCGTTCAACAGTCTGGATTTTAACTTTTTGTTTGACGCTCTAACCAACTGAGCTATCCAGCCACAATTATATATGAAGACTTATCTTATCTATATACACAAATATCTCTTCATATACACAAAGTTGTATATGAAGAGATAGTCCAGCTCATGGGAAAAAAAGTCTTAAAACGAATTATTGATCAGATAAACAATCTCGATACAAAATACTATACCCTTATTGAAGGTTCCACGCCAGACATTGCTTATACGGAAAAATATTT
Source organism: Hydra vulgaris (assembly GCF_022113875.1). NCBI lineage: Eukaryota > Metazoa > Cnidaria > Hydrozoa > Anthoathecata > Hydridae > Hydra > Hydra vulgaris. Next base: position 38,870,854 of record NC_061170.1, on the reverse strand, counting down.
GAACGATTACAACCTTTCTACAGATCAAAAATCGCACCAACAAGACAGTACTTACAAAAGTATTTCTGTTTTTAAATAATGCATATCTTCCTATTGAAAACATCCGTGAGCAATCATACGATAACGAGTCAAATATGTGTAGAAAATATACAAGCTTCAAAAATCATTAGGGAATTTTCCCCTTTTGTTGCGCATTCTTTAAATTTGGTTGATGTAGAGGCAGAGCAATTTAATAAATTTAACAAAATATAGCAAACACCTGTTTAAGATATATGTGAAGAATACACTTTACTCCATTCATTGGAGTTATATAAAAAATCTTAACTCTGTGAAGATTCCGAGCCAAAATTAAATGACTTTGAGAACAAAGCAGCCGAAATGAGTCCTGAAGTCGAAGAAAGTCAAAGGGATACGCCTAAAAGAGTAAGAACAAGAATATATACAGATAGAGAAAAAAGAATATTTTTACTGGAAAGGATAAGTTTTGTATAGAGGTATTTAATGTTTTGTTAGATAAAATCGGGGGTTAAAATTAAAAAAGAAGTGGTGTATATAAGGATATTGGAAATAAATTCAAATTTTTGATGAATCTGGGCAAAAGAGGTTCAGTTATTGAAATTAAATCAATGGATTCCGTTATGTCATTGTATAAAAATAATATCGGAGAAGAACTATTTGGTGAATGCAGTATTATTTAGATGTGGTATGCTTTAAACAAAATAGTTATATTACTGCTTTCAAAATGTTGACAATAATTTTAGAAAAAAATCTTATTTCCGAATCTTTATACAAGTCTTAAAACTTACCTAAAAATACCTACAACGAATTGCAAAGCAGAACAATCTTCTTCAAAAATGGCTTTTATAAAAAATAATTATTGATCAATAATGATGGATGAAAGTTTAAATAACCTCTCAATTATGTCAATGTAATATGATATCACGAGATCCATTTCCTATAATGAAGCAATTTGCAAATTTGTATCAGTTAAGTGCAGAAGAGAACAATTTTTTGAACTTGTTATTGTTAAATTTACATATAATTATGGTAAAATCTTTATGTAATTGTTAATTTTTTAGTTTTAATAGAATTTGATTTTTAAGTCCGTTGTTTCATTCGTTCACAAAAACATCAGGCTGTTATATATGTTTAGAAAATTTAGGTTTTTGGGTGCTAAGGTAGTGCCTCAAAAATTCAATTAACCTAGCGCCCCAAAAAATTATGATCCTATGCACGATCCTATGTATTATTTTGCTTATGTATATATATATATATATATATATATATATATATATATATATATATATATATATATATATATATATATATATATATATACATATACATATACATATACATATACATATACATATACATATATGTATATATCCTCAAAAATCTATAAAAACTGCCGACTTCTTTCTAATAATAAAAAAGCTCTTTTTTGAAATGTGTTAAAAAGTTATTCCAACAAAAAACTGACTATAAGTTGAAAATAAAATATAGAATAATATAAGTGGGGTTCACACACCCCTTCCCCAAATATATATATATATATATATATATATATATATATATATATATATATATATATATATATATATATATATATATATATATATATATATATATATATATATATATATATATATATTAACATGCTTAAATTTTTTGTGAAATGTGAAAATTAACTTGAATTATTTTGCACAAATTGGGGATTCCTTGATCGTATTCGTATTTAAATGAATATTAAAAATTATTAATCCCAAACGATTATTGTAATTAAAACATAAACAGCTTAAATGAATAAAAATGTTCCTTAAAAAAAGTAGTAAAAAGTACTGAAGACGTGATCACGTAGAGATTAGTAGTTATTTTTACCATAAAATTATTATTGAATGCATTTTTTTGATTTTTATTTTTAAACCGTACAACAACAACACAAAACAACCTTTAAAATATACATTTTAAGATTTAAAATATTTTTAAATTTGTTTTTTCATGAGTTGGCATAAATCTCTAAGTTATTTTTTAGAATTCTTTTAAAAAGTGTATATCATCGATATTTTAATTATTTTATTTCTCCCATTGCCTTAAAATTTTTTTTACACTTTCGTTAACTGCGGCAAAATCAAAGTAGTTACTAATTAATCAAGAAAGGCTAACCAGTACGGCTATTTTTTTTTAATTGTATGCGAACTTTGTTAAAATCTATGAACTTTGTTAAAATCTATGAACTGTTTAAAATAAACATTAAGTTTATTGCAGATGATCTTTTATTTATATCGACATATAAGCAACACATTTTAAAGCATATTGTTGAAAAGATTTCTAGTATATACATTCTCGTTTAGTTGATTCTTGTAAGTTTTGTAACGAAACTTACGTACTCAAAAAATAAAAATTGAAAATAATTCAATTAATTACAATAAGCTAATAATTTTATAATTTTAATATAATTAGTTTATGAAGGAAGTTTATGTCTCCTCCTCTTTACCAATGTCGTTTATTTAGCTAGAGCCGGCATCACATGAGATTAATTGATTTTGATAAAAGCCATGAAAAAAATTAAAAGTAGCCGTGGTGCAGCAGTTAGGGTTCTGGCTCAGAACCAAAAGGTTCAAGGTTCGGTTGGCATATTCTATATTCCAGAGAACTCGCTGTATATTCTATATTTCATATGAAATTCTATGCAGTATAGAATATGCAAACAAAAATTACTATAATTAAAAGAATTGTTTTTTTGTTTTTTTTTTATTTGTTTATTTCACCGTTTAATTATATTAACAGTTACAAAGTAAATTAAAACGGGACGGAACAAGAAAAAAAAGCACTGAGCCCCATTCGTACGTATTTATTAAAAACGCAGTATCCTTTTATCTATTTAAAAATATAACTCATTAAAAAAGAGTTTCATTTAAGTAAACAGTAAAATTCAAGTAAAGAAAAACAAATAAATAAAATATAGTATTATTTGATTGAAAATCAAAGAAGTTAAATTAAGATTAATAAAAAGCAAAACAACTTAATTGTAATGTAACAAAATAATTAATTGAAATTATGGGCACGTTTTGTGACACAATTGTTATTGATTATTTTCATATAATTGAATTTATAAAAACGAATTTAAAATCGGAGATAGGGTAGAGCGGGGCATATCGGGACAATGGAGCATAACGGGACAGTTATACCTAAAACCTTATATCTCAGCTAAAAAAATTTTTTTTTCAAAACTTTTTTAAATTATTGTGCTCAACTATTGCAAAAAAAAAATTAAGTTTAGAAGTACCGACATGCATTAAAACTACAAAAATGTATATCAGTAAGTTTGCGAAAAACAACATTTGCATATTTTCTTAAGCGATATGTATTTTCTTAAGCGATATGTATTTATATCGCTTAAGAAAATATCTAAAAAAAAATAATCTTTAGTCGATGTACAACGACTAAGGCCGCCAACAACGACCAAGGCCGCCAACAACGACCAAGGCCGCCGAGAGCTGTAACTGTGACAAAGACAAATGATTTATCTTGAACTAATTCTAATTTGCTTTATTTATAAAAAGTTTATATTTTTCAGACAGTATTTTTTATCCTCTTTTAGAATCTAGTAAAAAAAAAATATCTGGAATTTAACTTTTTGAATATTTTTAATTTCAGTAAAATGACTTTTGTGGGGCATATCGGGACAACAAGTTATAATTGACTATAGTCAATTATTTATTAATTACAACCATTAATTAAACCATTAATTAAAAAAACCGTTAATTACAACTATTTTGTTTACAGTTTGATGATTTTATTTTTAATCTAAATTAATTATTTTTATTATTTAGGAAAGCAATATTAGTAATAAATTCAAAGAAATTGTTATTTCTATAACTTAACTTCGATTATTAATGGCGCTTAATGTAAACAACGATGGTAAGAAATTATAAAAGAAAGATAAATCATCCGAAATGGGATAAAATGCAGTTTTAGTTGTGAATAAAAAGGAACTTAGAATTCAAAAAGCTGCTGATACATAAAGCATATTTAAATTTACTCTACATTGGCATATTGCTATTAAGCCAGCTCATCAAAAATGTTACCAAATAGTTTCAGGATATTTCTTGTGTGATATATGTGATCCATAATATTTTTTGTTTAATTTTAAATTTAGTAGTAGTACCAATTTAATAATTACCAGTTACCAATTTAATAATTACCAGTTACCAATTTAAATAACTACCAGTTACCAATTTAATAATTACCAGTTACCAATTTAATAATATTTACTAGTTTTGCTCTACTTAAATTTTAGAACAATTTCTTAAGTTTTTTTGTTTTTGTATTTAATAATAAAACACAAAAAGTTTTTTTTATTTTAGTTGCTATCCCTTTTTTGTGGTGTACGGGTGCGCGGCGCGTATTTTGTATAGATGTATTACTTTTTTGAGACTTTAATGTCTGAACATTTTAAATGATAAAATGCCTTTTTTTTATCACTTTTAAAGCTTTTAGTTTACAAATAACTGCTGCTTTTTGTACCGCTTTGTCCCACCCATTTGCAAAATGTAGAAACTTTACTTGTCTAGAGTTTCGTTACCGTGGTTGTCATAACTTATTTTAAGATTTTTTTTTTTTTTTGTTTTCTTATATCAATGAATTTAAGGAAACTTAAATTAAAAAACAAACTAAAAAACAGTGTTAACACAGATTAGTTTATCCACAATTAGCATTTGTTTTTTAAGTGTTCCTATATGTCCCGCTCTACCCTATAAGCTGCACCGTGATAGAAAATCAATCAAAAGACTAAAAAAATTTATCGGAAGAACCATATTTGTAGTATTTTAAAAATCTTTTTATTTAAAGTCAAAAAAAAGCTTTTTAACTGATGTATACTGTCTGAGCATTAGGAGCATGCTCAGACTAAACTTAATTGATAATTATTTTAATTTAAACGCAAGTGTTGGTTTAGCAACGATTAATTAGTATTGACTGTCGTATATTTACGAAACACATTAAATGCACCTGCCGAACGTGTTCGTTGCTTGTACACACCTAAAAGAAAAACAAGCTGGCATGTTTCAAGTTCTAGGAAATTGCTTGGATGCTATTTATACAAAAAACTTAACTTTTTAACAAAGCGCCAAAACAATATTTTAAAATATCAATCTATGAGATTAAAGTTTAAAAAGCTTTAACGCAAGATAATTTGTTGAAAACAACAACGTTGTAGATGTTTATATTATTGCCTATAACAACAAGAACGCTGTAATCACAATAAGATAACTCAACAACTATCATCCACACTTCAAACGTCTAATTAAGACATTATTTAAACATTATAATTGATTACAATTGATATCCATTATCTTTTTTTTTTTTTTTTTTAATTTAGGTGTCCCAAAAAGGCCTAGCGATCTTGTCACCTAGCACCGCGGAAGTGCATTTAACCAAAAAGTTCACGCCTCCTTTCCTACCGTGACACGAAATATGTCCAAAGCTCGTATCGAACCTGGATCTCCTGCAGAACCTGGATCTCCGCAGTGGTTAGAGCGCTTATAAAGCAAGCGCTCTAACCACTGCGCCACGGCCGCACTAAGAGATAAAAATCTTTCGGTTGTTATCGGAAAAAAATGAAATCATTTGTGCTCTATTAAGATTCACATTGTAAGTAAATAATGTTCATTTTAAAAATGCTGAACATTATTACCGCATAAATGTGCTTTTTTAATGGCTGATTCATTTTTTTTTTTTTTGGCTTAGAGTGTCGTTTTAGTGTAAATTAAATGAAATCAATAAATTTCGCAATAAATTTCGCTAACTCGCATATAGTAAAATTAGATTATTATTATTATTGTAAAAGAATCAAAAAATCTTTTATTCCAAACTCAACTTTTTTTTCATAAGAATCTAACTAAGAAATATAGTTCTTGTGAAAACAGAAAGTAAAAGTAAATTTAATGAGTGATAAGAACTCTTGGCTTTTTAGTTTTCAAATCGATCATCATTTCCTACTAACGCGTTTCTTCAGACAATATGCGTAATTTAATTATTTGTACTTCAGCTAAAGTAAAATTTCTTATTCAGCAGAATTTTGATACTCTTTTTACTTAGTCTTCTCAAATATCTTATCTCCTTAAATATAATCTCAAATATCTCCTTAAATATTACCATATCTTCTCAAATATCACTTTAACTTTTCAAATATAATTATATTTTCTCAAAAATAATCTTTTCCCAACGATTAATAAAGCAACAAGTAAACGCAAAACAACATTTTTGGTAATATAAAACTAATAATTTTCATAATAATTGTTTTAAAACAGGTGTAATCAAAACCTAAAGAATAAATCATAAGCATTATTTACCTTATGTAATTGTAATATAAGAATCCAATCAACGTAATCATTTAATAAAAATAAAAATTGAAAAAGGGATTTTGAAATTCACGTTCAACAAATGGTTAGGAGCAAAGGTCGGCACTCTCAATCCTTCAAGGGATCCCAAAGAGCCGAGAAAAGATGTGTTCATATCTTAAATAAACTTTAGAAAATAAGAGAAAAATTAAGAACAATTAAAAACTCCAATTTTAAATGTTATTAAATCATTACGTTAATTAGAATCTTATATTACAACCACGTAAGGGGATTAATGCTTATGATTTTTTTTGAAGCCAATTTTGAAAAAAAATTTTGACTTATTTTACAACGACTGATCTACAGTGCCGACGACACTAAAATGGAGGAGGAAGAAGGGTTGAAGCCAAGCAACACATGCATCCCCCTACTTTTTTTTTCAAAGAAAATTTTAGATATAGAAGATCTTTTTTTTTTACAAATTTACGATTGAAGCCCCCTTTGAAACCCGTGTCGTCGGCCATGATCTAGGTCAACCTAACTTAAACCTCCGTGAACTATATAATGCTTTTAATAGTCTAAAAAACACAAACAGGTATAGACTAAATTAATATTGATGTAATTAAATCGGTCTTTGGTATTATCAAATCCATTATTTTACATTTTTAATCTTTAAATTTAAACCAGCTTGTATTTTGGATAAATTAAAAATTACTAAAACTACACAAAAAAGTCTGGTGATGAGACTAATATTTCTAACTACAGACTTGCCCTCTTACTCAAGACTAATCAATGCATTATGTATAACTATTTTTTTAAACATTTCACTGAAATCATTATGTTCTCAGTTAAATGTTTATAAAGTCTGTTTTAAATAATATATATTATTAAGGTTTACCCTGAAAAGAACTATTTTAATGACCAAATGGATTTAAAAGTGGTTGTTATATTTATTCAAAGCTTTTGATTTTTTTAATTTCTTATTGATTTTTTCTATTTTAATAAAAATTTCTTACTGATATTTTTTTTTGCCAAAATATCCGAAATATAGACTATACTTCAGATAATCAAAAAGACAAACATAATAAAAGTAAAAAGTGCAAATTATTACCAAAAAGTATTAATGAGATAAATAATCATAATATATCAAATGTATATTTTAAAACATTTTTTTTTGCCTGGAATAAAAATTAATTTTTTACAGTTTACTTTTACTAATTTTTTTATTTTCAAAATAATTATCTAGCATAATAATTTCGCAAAGCAAAATAATAATTTGCAATAACATATTTTCTAAATTAAAATTTTTTTTTTTTTGCAATTAAGTAACTTACAACTTAACAAGCAGAAAACTAAAATAAAAGAAACTTGACTTTTAATTTGTTGACGCTACTTTATTACTTATAACTTAAGTGTCAATACAGTAGAAAAAACAATTCTTCAAAAACTATAACTTCTGATGAAATGAAAATATTTTGTAATTTATATATATATATATATATATATATATATATATATATATATATATATATATATATATATATATATATATATATATATTCACTGAAATGTTTTTATTACTTAACAGTTTATATATTTAGCTCGCTTGCCTCGCGTTATAAAATCTAAATAAAACCTAAGACTTATCTACCCCGAAGAATGATGTTGAAAATAGCAAATGTATTTTAAAAGTATTGTTGAATTTAAAACTGAAAAAAGAAATTGGTGACAATTTTAAATATACATAAATAACAAATCACTGGCGATATCCCGTTAACATAAATAGCCCGTAACTTATAAATAAAAATTTCATTTTTCATAAAAAATTCAACTATTTTAAAAAATACATAAAGTAAGTTTTATCTTGGAGTCGGAACACGTGGAGGCATAGGTGGACGAGGTGTCAAAATACGAGGATCAAACCCTAAATAGAAAAAGGTTCAAATTAAAAATATTAATAATTTAAGTAT
>NC_061170.1:38747540-38857540 GCF_022113875.1 Hydra vulgaris | reverse complement strand
GTTCCAAAACCTTGTCATCTACATTACCACAGTATACTGTTGCATCTAAAAAACAGTAAAAATAATTATTACATTAAAACTCATAAAAACATAAGCATGTGTGTTTCTCTCTCTATGTGTATATATATATCAACCCTAATATTTAGAAAAAATGAGGCTGACAAAAAAAGGCTGATATATATATATATATATATATATATATATATATATATATATATATATATATATATATATATATATATAAATATTTATATAAATATATATATATATATATATATATACATATATATATATATATATATATATATATATATATATATATATATATATATATATATATATATATATATATATATATATATATATATATATATATATATATATATATATTACTAGATGATTAAATATTATATCTAAGAACCGTGTGACTTAAACATTTTTTTTGCAAATACCTTATTTTAAAATCAACTTACATACAAAATAGCAACTTTCCCAGAAATTAATTTTCCAGTTTAATTTACTAGAAAAGACAGATTTAAATGTCTTGTTTTTTAAAACGATTTTATAATGTTTTTTTATAAAGTATATCTTTTATAAAGTCAATTGTATAATAAAAAAATAATTAAAATGTTTAGATGGACCTTACTACCTATAGACCTATATAATTTGGGAAAATTTTTAGTTATAGGCCTTTTTGTATCACAAAAGGAACAATGATACAAATCATAATAAAAACCTTATTAAACTCTCTAAACAGTTATTATCTAACTGAGTTCTTTTTTTGTGACCACCTGGCAAGTTTATTTATTAAAACTATTTAACGATGAAGAAAAAAATCCCAAAAAATGAAAAGAATCAAGATTAAACCGCAGGGTTTTTAAAATAAAATGATAATAATGGTAAAGCTATTAACAGTTTGATTAAAAACACCTAACTACCAATCTTACCCAAAAAATTTTGTAAACCAAAATGGTTTTTAATCAGGGTCTGATTGAATACAAACCAATTTTATTGAATTATCAGTTCCAGTATGTAGATCTAAAGGAAACCAAAAATTTTCTGATACTTATTCCAGTTACTATAATTTTATTATTTTATTTTGTGAAGCTGTTGTTTCTTTTTTACTTTTAAATTTTTTAATTTACTAATGTTAATTACTAAATTTGTTGAAACACTCATTACCAAAAAGGTGTTAGTTTTTATTTTTGCCTTTGTTATTCTTAAAAATTATTAAAAACTGAGAGACTAAATCAATGAAATCATTTATCTGACTTACAAAAAAAAAAAAATCTCAAGACAGTATTTGATATACAAATATATACTACTAATCTAGACATTTGTCAAAAATCTATTTTAAAAATGCAATTCAGTCACAGCAACTTGATCAATTCTGTTTTTCTCACATAAATCTGATCAATTTTCTAAATTTAGTTAATATCATTGTTGATCGATCAATTTCGCTTCTATTTTTAACTCATTTTCAAGCTTCTGTTGTAATTTGGTCTTTTTTTATATTTCTTTCTTGCTTACCATAAATATAAAATTTTTTAATTTTCAAATCCAAACATCTTCTTTTCAAAAACTAGTTTATGTTAAGTTATGAATAACGCATGTTAACTTGACATAAAACAACGAGATAAAAATGTTAAATTAGAATCCATTTTCCTTGCTAATAAAATTTTAAAAAGCAGATTGCTGAGAAAAGAAGTACTAAAAATCTGAGCCAAAAATAAGCACAACTGCTATGACCATAAATTTACGTTAACAGCTTCAAAGCTGTTAACTTAAGCTCTAAGCACGTCGTAATCTTTGAAACCAAACATTTTTTAAGAAAAAAATGAAATTTTTAAACAATTTTCTTTCAAAAAAACAAGTTATACATTTATATAAAATATCTTATTAATGTAATATGATTAAATGAATATATATGATTTACCCTGATTTCGCTCTAAAACTACCGCCATTCCAGACTTCGCATACAGCGCCGGACTGTGTAGGACTATCTATTTATTTTTTAGACATTTTCTATTTTTTAATTTTTAGACATTTATTATTTTCTAATAAACACCCAGTAATAAAATTACAGGTAAATTAATTTATATTAAAACAGTTACAAATTAAATTCTTGCCTCTTCAAATATTTGTCTTTAATGCCAATAACTAGACCGACTAGACGGTTAGATCTATTTTAGCAATATTCTCGTCCATCATTGTTTTAAACTTTTCTCGTTGTTCTTTTAAGTTCCATAATTGGAACGCTTCTTCTAATATTGATATAGTATCAGCTTGCAGTTCTTCTTGAGGTAGTGTGAATTTAATTTCTTACTTTCTATCATGCATTGAAAGATGTTTTTGAAATACATTTATTTTTACGAGACGAATCTTTATAGATTCGACCTTTTAAGTACTAAAGCATTAAAATCATTAAAAAAAAAAGATTTTGGGATTTTTATTTCAATATATGTAGAATTCAATGCTGGTTTCAAATATGTATAACTTTGATATGTTTTTTTTAATAGTATTAGGAGATATAAGTTTTTTGAAAAACTAGGTATAATTTTAATTCCTTAGCAACGCCTTAGGAACGCCAAGCAAGATTAGGTTTTGCCTAAAAATTTAGCAATATATCCATGTTTTTAAACATGGGGTCATATTGAATCTTACAAATAATTTTTTTTTGATAAAATATCTTAAATCCATTAGCTAAAACCACATAATTTTCATAGAATCATGACTGCAAGTTTCAGGTTTTAAAGTGAAGCAGACACCTAATTACAAATACAACAATTGATTGTTTGATGCTGTTCCTTAAGTCTTTAAAAGCAAAGAAAAAGATGAAGTTTATAGGTAACAGATTCACAAAAAATGCATTAGTTCATTTCGTAACAACGATGATTATAACATTCAAATAAACTTTTCAATTCTTCAGAATGAGCTTGTAATAATTATTTACAAGCTCATTCTGAAAATAGTTGGAAACACTTTATCAAAATTTCACAAAAAAAAAGGGATTTTCTTATCTTCTATCTTTGAATTATGACTGGAAATATGAATTTGAAAGCTCACAGAAAACAAATAAACTTACTTTAGGAAAAGCTGTAAGCTGCATTAATTATCAAATGGTTATAGCTTTTCGTGAGATTGGTCAAGGTTATCAGGGAATCCGTACATTTGCTAGCATTGTGAACATGCTAACACAACTATCATTTCCTGGATATAAATTAATAAATAATAAATTACATTACATGCCAGGTCTCAGTTGATGATACATGGCAAAAACGTGGGTATTCGTCATTGAAAGGTGTTGTAACTTTAATTTCAAGAGAAAATGGAAAGTGTTTAGACGCAGCAGTTTTATCAAAATATTGTAAAAAATGCAACATGTGGGAAGGAAAAACAAATAAACCAGGGTATCTGAACTGGCAAACAAATTATATATGCCAAGCAAATCACAAAAAATCTTCAGATTTTATGGAGTTTGCAGGTGCTATTTAAATATTTTCTTGATTAATAAAAAGTTATAGTTTGCGTTACACTTCATATATTGGTGATGGTGACACATCATCTTTTAATGAAGTCAAGTCTTCTAAACCATATGGCAAAGAAATAACAATCAAACAATTAGAATGTGTTGGTCACGTTCACAAGCGATTAGGTGCACAACGCCGCAGTTTGCTTCAAAGTATGAAGGCAAAAATACTAAGTGATGGAAAAAAATTAAATGGGGCAGGAAAATTGACAGATAAAGTTATTAAAGTTAATAAACTTCAAAATTATTATGGCAATCAGGCAGAATAAATTATTCTCAAGATCTAAAGGTGCATTTACAATGAAATATTTAGGATTTATTCATTATATTCATAATCAGGAGTTGTACTAGAATTAGGTTCTAATAAAAATTGTTCATGAAATAATGCCTGATTTGTCCCCTACCTGACACCCGCAGCTGGTTCAATATGGTAAAATTGCCTTTACTCCTAAACTATATACATACAGTAGATGATTCTAGTACAACTCCTACATCATAATAGAACCTATGCTGTTGTAAAGTTTTGGAGCAAATAAATGACCCTATCTTGAGATATTGCATTCTGCATTTTTCTTTTTATGTGTTTTTAGATTTGGGTAAGCAAAGCAATTTTAATAATAGCTTCTCTCATTAAAGTTGCCAAGACTGTCAATCAATAAAAATAAAATAAATTGAGTAAACCATTCAAGGTTTTTGGAAATAATAGCAAAAATATCTTCTGCAATAAGTGTATTATATAAATTGCACTTTGCGTGATTATAAATCACGCAAAGTGCTTTACTTTAGTCTTGTTTATTGTCATCTCTCTTACTCTAATATTGTTTGGGCTAACACACACAAAACTAAGTTATTAAGATTACTGAGCCTACAAAACTACGCATGTAAAGCAGTTAACTAATTAAAGAGATTAGAAAACCCTTCCCCTGTAATGAAATACATGAATGTGTTAAATATATCAAAACTTAATTCGCTTCAAATATTAATATTTATATATAAATATAAGATTAACTTGCTGCCAAAAGTGTTTGCTGATATTTTTACATCAGCATTTTCACAAAAATACAATCTTCGGTCAATTAACAACCATAACTATCAGTTGAGCAGAGTAAAATCGCAATTGTCGAAATTCTTCTCAATTATTAGCCAAGGCCCGATATTATGGAATCAATAAAAAAATAACAATATAAAATATGTGAAAAGCACTTTCTCTTTTAAACGACGAATAAAACTGCATCTCCTTAATTTCTGACATATATATAAGTATGTTTGTATACATGTTTTTATGGGTATATGCTTGTATGAGTATGTATGTATATATGAGTTTTTCTTTATTCTTCGCGTAGTATTTAACAGATAAATATTCTATCGTAAATTTTCTAAAGCCATGTGGGCTTTAAATGATATTGTAAAGGGGCTCTATGAAAAGATTGTGGTGACACCAGCCATCCTTATCTTCTTTGAGTCCCTGTCTGTGTTATATATATTCTTTGTGTAACGTAAAAGTTTCATTGTAATTTCATTATTTTATTTCTATATATAAACAGCAAAATATATAAAAAAAAAAGTTTTTGTACCACCTTAAGGTCTAATTAATTTAGAGACCTGAGACCTTATATATAGGTCTAAATTAGACCTTATAAGATCTAATTTTATTTATTTATTTCATCAGAGTTCTTTATTTAGTAATTTCTACTTGTTTTGCAAGAAAAAAAAAACCATTAGCATATATTGTGCAAAGTTTTTTATTCAGGTGGTAGTCATTAAAAGATATTTAAAAATTTTTTTTTGTAGGACTTTTTTATTATAACTGCATTATGTATACATGGATTTATATTATACAGCCAAACTAATTATAACTACTTAATGGGATTACTTCTCCTCAAGAAAGCTTATTTGTGTTTGTTGTGGTTATAAGAACATTAAATGCAGGGTAGACCGGCTCGATTTCGCAACTTTTGCTACTTTAATGTTGTCTGTTCAACCTGATACGCTTTTTCCGTATACCATTTACTGAATAATATTGAATAAACTATATTTATTTCAATCGCGTCTAAAAATTCAAAAAAAAAATTATTTATACTCATGGACACCAATATATTGCATACTTATATGGGGCGATATCGCCTTTTATGGAGCGATTTTGCTAATGTAAAAAGAGTTAAAGCTTCATTATATTTTTTCAAATAAAATTCTGTGCACACGATGAAAAAGCAGACTTCACATGACCAAATAAACCCAAAAAAAAATTTGATGTATGTGACTGGATGTATCTGCAAACATTGTATGTATGATACTTTTGGAAGTTAATCATCCTTTGACAGTGGTTTAGCATTTTTGTCGGCGAAAGCGTTAACGTAAATGCACCAACATTTGATAATTTTGGCTTCTCACACAATGACACCATCATTTGGCTATCTAAATTCTTCTACACAATCTTTTGGACAATCTTGAAGTGCATTTGGATGTACCTAGTGCAATCATATTCTTATTATTTTCGTTTATTTATTAATTAATTAACAATTAAGATCAGTGTAACTGTAAAATAGATTTGAGTAACAAGAATCAGTGATCGAGTCAGATGCGAGACGTATTTATTTATTAAGAATACTATGATATTATTGTTTTCGCTTGAATCATCCGGTTCAGAAGAATTAGTATTTTAAATCCAGCCATAAAGACAATAACTTAAAAAAGTTAAAAACTTGTGTTTATTTATTTTTGTTTTTCCTAAAATCTAAACTAAGATCAAAGTTCTTCAACAGCGGGTCTCGGTGACAAGACCTGTATGGTCTTCTTTGAGTATCCGCGTTCTTTATCTTAATTCTTTATTTTTTTTGTAACGATTTTTTTTGCATGTAAATTTTTCTTATTATATATTTGTAAATATTGTATTAAATATTGTAATAAAAAACAAAAAAAAAAACAACAAAAAAAACAAAAAAAAAAAAAAAAAATGAAACGTATTGGAGCCCGTCTTCTTTTCTCCTAGCCATATGGTTTTATTTTAAGGCTAAAAGCTCCTTTTCCTTCTTAAGCCACTTGTTTTTTTTGTTTGATGGAGAACTTCTTCTTCGAGTTACTTGGATTGGAAAACACATCCAGGGAATTTTTTTTTTATATAAGTGAGTTATCTAAGTGAGGTTTATGCTATGTAGTGGGCAAATCTTTTTGAAAATCAACAGCAATCTATTTTTTTAGCATTTAAATAAGCATTATACCTCAAAGACTTTGTTCTCAATGGAAACCCACGATCTGCCAAGTAAAAAAGCCTGTTTACTAGTGCTTATTCCTATTGCTTTGTAAATACTGTTGTACTTCTAACAGAGCTTGTTTTTCGACATACATCTTTCAGCATTAATCTTGATACTCCAAATGTATTTGGTGTCGTAAATATTTTACCGCCATCTTTAACAGCTTGAATAGCCACTAAGAGAGTGGTATCACTAAAGTTTTTCTTTTTCTTTGGGATATCGATAAGTATTTAATGATAAGAAATGCGAATATAAGAAATGCATTCAATTAAAATAAATGACATTTTCAAATACGAGAATTTCAGAAAACTAATTTTAAGTTAGATTATAAAGTACTTTAGTTTTAACAAATATAAATATTAAATATTGTTTAGAAAGCCAAAATATTGTACACAATATATATTTTTTAACTATGCGACTATTCTATCATTCTGTGGCGAAATCACTTCACAATATTCTACTAGAAAAAATTTAAAATATATACCATGAACGCCAGTTAAATAGTTTTAACAAATTTATGAAGCTCTCATCTTAGCAGTTATTTTCAAATGTAGTTTCAATTAACTTTACAAAATTAACAAGAGTTATAAAACTAATATGAGTGACACGATAATATCAATTAATAACATTAAACAGCAAATCTTATTTAAAATTTACAACAAACAACCAAATTAGATAGCAACTATGATCAATTAATAAGGTTATAATTTTAAAATGATAAGAATTTTACATTATCTCTAAATGGTGTTATGCCAGAATAACATCTTTTTCTTGAAATATTAAAAGTGGTGAATTCGCCCTCGTGGCAAAATTACCCTGGTCTACTCTACTGAACTGGCAACAGGGATTCTTTTTTTTTTTTTTTTTTTTTTTCAGTTTACAATTATTAATCGTAATATAACAATATAACAATATATAAACTTGGTATCTGAAAGAAGATCCAAATGATCTTGTCGCCAGAACCATATAAAATATATCATACGTGTATATATAATAAAAATACAATTGATCTAATAACTATTAACAAAGTAGAAGAAACAAAAACTGAAAATAATTTTACAAATTATCAAGAGTGAAAAAAAGAATTTTACATTTCAAAAATATTTATATATATTGCTAGTAGAAAGAATAAAGTTTTTTAATTTAGTTTTAAAAACGGAAAACGAAATTGACAAATCAAAATTTGGAACAACAGTTTTGTTTCATAAATACGGTGCTCTATAGTTTATGCAAAATTGATTAAACTTTGTTTGACAAAAGGGTTTAATTAGTAAATTATTATTTCGTAAAGCATATCTGTTTATAGCTTTATATGTAAAAAGATTTTGAAGTTGGACAATGGTCGTTCACTTTTACAACGAAACATAAAACATAAAATATTTGAGTAAAACATTGAGTTCGTAAACGTTAAGTGCTTTAACGTTTTTAAATAAAACATTTGAATGAGAAAAACGATTTTCGAAACATATCAAACGCATTGCGTGTTTCTGACGATGGTAAAGATTTCGTAACTTACTTTTAGAGGTACTTCCCCAAACAATATTTACATAATTTATATAGCTATGAATAAATGAGTAGTTAAGTTGAATTAAATTTTGTTTACTTAGATAGTATCTGACCTTATAAAGAATTCCAATACTTTTAGCCAATTTAGTAGAAATAAAGTCGATATGATGCTTCCATGTAAAATTTTCATCAATGTAAATGCCTAAAAATCTTGTGACCGACTCCTTTTTTATTTCAATTTTATCAATAAAAAGTTTAGGAAATTTATTTAGTAAAAAACGCTTTTTTGCAAGAGAGTGGAAAAGGATCCATTTTGTTTTGTCAATGTTTAAAGTTAACTTGTTGCACTTAAACCAGTTGGAGATCTGATTGAGTTCTTTATTCATATTTGAAAAAAGCTCATATATGTCACTGTTTGACAGAAATAAATTAGTATCGTCCGCAAAAATAATACTCATAAGGTTAGAAGCTTTATTTAAATAATTTATATAAACTAAAAACAAAAGTGGCCCTAGAATAGAACCCTGTGGAACACCACATTTTATGTCAATTAATTTTTCATTTTGAAAATAATCTCCATAGAAAACAAATTGTTTTCTATTTTTCAAGTAACTTTTAAACCATTTTATTAATTTGCCATTAATTCCGTAAAATTTGAGTTTTTTAAGTAGAATTTTGTGATCGACCGTGTCGAATGCTTTTGATAGGTCAATGAAAATACCTAATGTATTTTGTGATCTACCAAATGAATTGGAGATTTCACGAATGAACTGTGTAATGACTTGTTCAGTTGAACAATTTTTTTTAAAACCGAGTTGATTTTTATATAGAAGTTTATTTAGATTAAGGTAATTGTATGTTCTATTGTATATAATTCTTTCTAAAAATTTTGAGAAAGTTGAAAGAACTGAGATAGGGCGATAATTACTAATATTTGATTTTTTTCCGTTTTTGTATATAGGAGTTACTTTAGCTATTTTTAATTGGTCGGGGAATACACCTTGCTGTATAGATGCCCTAAAGACTTTATAAAGATTATATTTTAAGTTTTCAAAAGCAACCTATGACTATGTTGCCATTTATTTCGTCCGCACCCGTAGCTTTGTTTCTTTTGAGAGATTTGTAAGCTCTCTCAAACTCATCAAAAGATAAGTCAGAATGTAAATTATCTATAAAAAGCAAATTTTTATAGGCTCTAGGAAATCATTAAAATTTTTTTCTGTAATAGGGATCTTGTTTGCCCATTTGGTTCCTATATCAATGAAATATTTATTAAACTCGTTTGCAATTTTGTTTGGTTCATATATATTTGTTTTATTTATTTTAATTACTTTAGGAAGGGAGTTTGAATTTGTTTTTTGTTTTCCTGTTATTTCTTTCAACGTTCTACAAGTATTTTTTGAGTTGTTTTTAAATTTACTAATTAAATTTGAATAATAATTTTATTTTTATTTTTTACGAATTTTTTCAAATAAATGTTGGTAATTTTTATATTTTTGTTGGTTTTCATTTGATTTTGTTTTTAAATATTTTATATATAGTTTCTGTTTGATTTTAGAGGATTTTCTAAGTCCTTTGGTAATCCATGGACTATTTAAGGTTTTTATTTTTGTTATTTTTTCACAAAGTGGAAAGTTTGCATCGTATATTGAGAAGAACGTATCAAAGAATTTATTATATATTGTATTTGCGTCTTCATTAAAGTTAATATGTTTCCAATGCAGAAGCGATAATTGACATTGGAAGGATTTTATATTGCTCTCATTGAAGACACGTTTTTTTATTATATTTTGTATTTCGGGGTTATTAGAGGATACAGTATGGATTGTTAGAAAAATGGGGAAATGATCGGATATATCGGTTTTTATAACTCCTTTTTTTAATTTCCCATTATAAACATCTGTTGTAAAAATATTATCAGTTAACGTAGGTGAAGTTTTGGTTATTCTAGTAGGCCGATTAATTAAAGGAAGAGCTCCTGCCATAAGTACTTCATCATAAAAACTTTTTACTTTTTTATCTTTATTATAAATTAAACAGTTCATGTTAAAATCTCCAATTATAAAAGTAATTTTGTTTTCTTTGCTTCCTTTGTGAATGATATTTTGCTGTAAAAAGAAACTAAGATTTTCAGACGCACCATCAGATGGTCTATAACAGCAGCCTAATAGAATACTATTTTTTTTATTGTTTAAAATTTCAATAGTTACGATTTCTTTATCACCGTTAGAAACGCACTTATCATTCCTAATGTTATGTGCAACGTGTTCCTTAACGTAAATCAGAACTCCTCCACCGCGTTTATTTGTATGTCTTTTTAATAAAATTGTTTCGAAGGAAAATAGAATTATTTTTAAAATCATTTGAAATAATTTTATTTTGCTTTTATGGTACGTTTTGGAGGAAAGGGGGCCTCAGATCTAGTAGCCACGGAACTTTTTATATCTATATATTCATATTTATATTTATATATTCAATGTCACAATGTGACGCAATTATTTGAACAAATATTTTCAAAGTTTTTAAGTATTTGTTTTGATGAAATCGTAAACATAAAAACAGTATGTCATGTCATGAACGTCTGCATTTAAAAAGTAAAAAACGCATAGATTTCGAAAGTTAGGTATTGATGTATTTGCCTTTATCATGGTTTGAATTTTTTTTCTTTTAACTCCTCTTTTTCTTAACACCAGACGCTTATTAGAGGATACTTTATTTACTAGTGATTTTTTTTTACGAATGCGTGATAACTTTACATCCCAGGTAAAACTAAGCCTAATTGTTTTATAAATAAATTATTAAATAAATATAACCAAGTTGCAAAATTTTTTTTATCAACATCAATAGTTTTAAGCCAATACAAACAAATAGATCTGTAAGCTTTTTATGTTAAGAGTCATTTTTTGTAAGAATCAGGCAGTCAATGGAAGTGACCTCCTCCAAATTGCATTTTTTATATATTGATCAGAATATAGAGAAAACCTGTTGGGGAAAAAAAAAAATTTCAAAAATGTTTCGTTCACTCGGAATCTGGGCTTAAATTTTTGAGATTTTTTTAAAAATTTTTAGAAATTTAGTTTTTGCCACCTTTGAACCCATTTTTTTGGCAAGGCAAAAAGTTGCACATAGCTTTTGTAGTTAATATCAGACGTAACCCAAAAGCTCTCTCCAAAAAATATAAAAAAGTTGCGTGACACTGTGCGGTTGGCTAATTATCATAGTTCAAAAGTACAAAATCAATCAGTTTTGTCAATTTTTAATCGGAGTTAATTCTAGCGGCGAAGTGTTGCACACAATTTTTCTTTTAGGATTTAAAATTATCAAAGGTATTGAGTCTAAAAATGCAAAGAAAGTTATGTGATACCTAAGGCCTATTAATATGTTAAGGCTTGAAATTGGAAAAAAATGTTTTAGTATACTTACAAAATGAGCTATTACGGCAGAGGCGCTAAGTTTTGTAAAAATATAATCATGTTAAATGGTCAATATAAGATGACCCTAACATAGTTTAAAAAAAAACTCATGTGATCTTTAGATAAGAAGTTAAAAATAAAGGTACAAATTGTTAAAATGATTAAGTACGAAGAGATATTTTTTTGGACACACAGATGAGGTTTTCGCTCACAATAAAATTTCTATCATCCAAAATTAGCAATTAGCATTACACAAAACATTGCAAGTAATGTTAAGAAAAAATTTAAGCGTTTCTGACTATGATATAGAAATCATAACAATTGAAATAAATAATAATAAAAAACAATACATGATCAGAAGTGAATTATTTAAATTTACGTCATAACCAAATAACTTGTGGTGATCGAATGGAAGAAGAATCGCTGATATCACAATTGTGGAGAAACAAGTTAGTGGGCGGTTGTTTACTTTACCATAAAAATGTCTTAACTTTATTTTAACGATCTTTAAAATTTGCATAAATAGAGTAGATATTTTATCATTGTTATTGAGAAATAGGTACTGCATAAATAGAACTTGTTTTTAGTTGAGTATGGAACAAAACAAATATTTTTATGAAAACTGTTGTTGCTTTTCAAAAGGAAATTGTGGATCATTCAAAAAACATAAAATTATAAACAAAATGTTCTACCTTCATCAGCTGGGAGATGTTGATGTTAAGAAACACCTCATCAACTTAAAGGTAATTATGTATTTTAAATTTACGCAGACTGTAATATAATTTTTATAATTACATACTTTATAACTTCTCTGCAATAAGATTTTGAGACAAAGTTCTTTAAACAAAAAAAAATAGCTCTTTTAATTAATTCCTCACTCTTTTAATAAATAATCACTAAATTAATCACACTCTTGCAATATTGTATTTTAATAATAACAACAATGTATTTCAAACTTGTAAACATTTTTCGTGAAGAGTCAGATTATAAACAATGCTTTAAATGACACACTTAATAATTGTTTAAAAAATTGTTTTTAGGTCATGCGATTAAACGATAATAATATTTGGGAAGAAAATAGACTTATTGCAAAAAGAATTAAAAGAAATCTTGAAAAGGATGAAAAATATGTGCTTTTCACCGGTACACGTTTGGTATTGCATGGAGTCCTCCAAAAACATGCTTTCATCCTCACCATCTAAATATAAAAGGAAAAAAATCTCCCGCTTTAAGGGCGTTACCAATACATGTCGTCATATCAATGTCAAAGCGATACAATGAAGTATTTTCAGTTGGTGCAATGCTGTGTTTTACCCATTTAAAGCAAGAAACTGCTTTATCTAGAGTCAGCGAAAACACCTATTTATGTACAGAAACACAAACACAACAAGAACAAACATATATGACACCTGCTACTCCAGATGAAGAATTTGATCCCGGTGAAATTAATGTTTCACAGGAGATTTTGGACGAATCTCTAAGAAGCCGTGAGAGTGTAACTGAGGTACTTAATGCAAGTCCAATAAAATTTAAATTAAAAAGGAAGTTCGAATATCTGGAAGATACTACTAAAGATAAGTTAAAGCGCAAGTATGTTCGCCTAGAAAACTTATTAAAGAAAAAATTTGCGGAAGCTGTTGCTCCTGGACAAGAGGAAATACTTATAGATTTTCTTAACAGTAAAAATGTTGATGAAATAAATAGCCCTCTCCCAATTGAAATTATTCGTGCTCAGAAAGTATATAAGCAAAGTGATTCCATGGGAAAGTTAGTTATCCTCTCATTATTAGACCATACCAAGTATACCAAAAAGTTTATAATGAACACATTTGAGTGTACCAAACATCGTATAGAAACAGCAAGAAAATGGCATGCATCTCATAAAGGGTTGGCATTTCCAGAGAAGAAAGTATTCGTCTGATCTAGTCTTGATCAAACAAAGTGTGAACATTTCTTAGACTTTATATTTGCAAGCGGTATTTTGCATGATGTTGCTTATGGAATAACCAAATTAAAATACGACAGCGGTGAAGAACAAAAGATAGTGCATGCAATACTGACGACAAAATATAGCCACGCTATCATGTTCTATCGAAAAAGTTGTAGTGAAAACAATTATATACCATTATCTGATTCAAGTTTGTGGAAAGTATTGCATGCAATAAAACCTTCAAGTCAAAAAAGCTTATCTGGATTAGATGATGTTACTGCTTCAGGCATGAATGGTTTTCAAACATTACAAAAATTGGCACAAAGATTTAAATCTCTCGAAGCTGCCCTTGAAAAAGGAAAAAGGTATTTGAAAACAAGTTATCAAACCAATTGTAGTGTCAATGACTCAAACATTTCTTCTCATAGCTCAAAACATGCCTTATCAGATCCATCTGAAAAAAATCTTCAATCCAACACAGAGTTATCAGAAGTGGTATGTGCCGATTGCTATGATTTGTGCAAAGCTATCGAGATGATCAAAGAACTAACAATTCAAAATTCTGACGATGCTGATTCTATTTATGATTTGGAAATTGCTGTAAAGGATGTATTCAACTACATAAAACACCTGATGAGAGATTCTCAACAGAAAAAAGCAAAAATCGAAGCTTTTAAGCAATTAAACGATGAAACTGCTTTCTGGCTTAAAGATTTTTGTCAAAAACTTCCGGTTCGATACAGAGAGGGCCAAAGAGAGTATTTTGGCAAGAAAGGAATGAGTTTACATGTGGATATATTCTTCATAAAAATAGCAGGAAAGTTATTCAAACGCGTTTACTTTACTTTAATGTATAAGTGTGATCAGGGAATAGGTGATGTTGTTTCGTTAGCCACTGCAGTTTTAGACCAATTCAGAATTGATCAACCGCATATCAAGAAAATGTTTACCAAATCTGATAATGCCGGCTGCTATCAGGGAAATCTTTCAGCTGAAGCAATCTACAATGTATGCAAAGAGAGAGATATAAAGTTGCTGATTTATGATTATAATGAACCCTGTTGTGGAAAAGATCAATGTGACAGGGAGAGTGCAGTTGTAAAGACAATTTTAAGGAGTTACGTTGACTCTGGTAATAATCTTTTGACTGCTGAAGATATACACAAGGCTATGCATTATAGTTTTGGCGCTAAAGATGCAAAAGTAGCAGTTGCTCAAATTAGCAATGATAAAACTGTAGTTACTGGACCAAAGATTAAGAACATTAGCAACTATCACTCATTTGAGTTTGGTGAGAAAAGTATGAAGATGTGGCGTTATTTCAATATCGGTGAGGGAATTGAAAAAGAGTATGGAAATCTTAAAATTCAACCCTCGATTAAGTTGTTGTTGCCATATAGCAAAACAGATAATTCAATTAAGCGTAACAAGTCACTTAAGGAAAAACAGAAAAGAAGTGACAGGCAATTATATTCATTAAGATTTTGCACTGAAATGAATTGTACTTTATCATTTGAAAGCGATGTTGAGTTAGAAGAATATATGCTATCCGGTCTTCATACAGTTCCGAAATCATTAACATCATTGGATAAAGTTCGCAACTCGTTTGTTCATAAGATGAAAATTACTTCACAACTAAATATGCCAATTTCATCATCCTCTAACAGTGCTTCCGTAAAAGACAAACCACATTGCATGAACATTTTTCTATTACAAGGTTGGGCATTACCAGTTCGAAGTTCTTTTAGATTTTCAAATCAGCAGAAAGAACTGTTGTATAAATACTTTATTCGTGGAGAAGAATCAGGTAATAAAATGAGCCCTGAGCAGGTTCACATGCAGCTGAGGAGAGAACTTCCGCCTGATCAATATGTAACTAGCCAACAGATAAGATCTTTATTTTCAAGGTAAGCATTGTTGCTATCAAAACTTTTGCAAATTAGATTATGTTTCTGACTGTTAAATAGTTCTTTTACAAATATGAAATTAAAATTTAGGTGAAAGTTATAATTTTGTGTGTTTGTTTACATATGTTTAAAAATATTTACAATTGATATTGTTATAGATTTAGTAACCTGAAAAGAAAAGGTAAGCTGGTAGAACCGACAACAGAAAATAATGAAAATAGTCAGGTTAACGATAACAAAGAAGTTTATGGCAAAAATGATGACTTTAATCTGACAGGAGACAATGAAGATGATAATAAATATGAGGAAGACATCGCCAATCTTGCAAAAGAAATTTGTCTTGTATGGAAAGTGAATGATTGGGTTGCTGTTGCATATGAAAAACAATGGAATATTGGATATATTGTGGAGGTAATATTATTCAAAGTATATATTAGTTTTAAGTTTTTATTTTGTTTTACAAAACAGTGCTCTAAAATAAAAGGAATATAAATAAAATGTAAAAATAATTTCAGAATGACATTATATAAGACTTTACAAGTTTTATTGAATGTAAGCAAAATTAAACAAATCATAAACTCTTTATTATATTATTTTAAATGTTGCGCTAATACTTTTAGGTATCTATAACTGGGATCAGAGTTAATTGTATGATTAACGGGCAAGAGAAGAATACTTTTTGCTGGCCAGTTACTACCGAGGAGATAAATAACCAAACTGATAAAATTATCTGTTTAGTAAATGCTCTTTTTCTAATCAGTGGTTGTGGCGATTATTCGTTATCCGAAGAAGACTATAATACAGTCATATCATTATTCTTAGAGAAACTTACTGCAGCAGAATAGAAATTATGAGTGATGTGGTGGATAATGTGTGTAAATGACTCTATTAATAAATGAAAAACTAATTTTTGAATGGAAAAACATTTAAATATTTGATTTATGTTTTATTTAATTAGCAATATAGTTATCTTGATGTTAGATTTTTGTTCAGTTTTTAATTCATGTTATATCATGCGTGTGACAAAATCACACGAATTTTTTTTATTATTATGTTAGGACCTTTTTGTATTGACAGTTGGATATGTTTACATTTTTACAAAACTAAGCGCCTCTGCCGTAACGGTTCATTTTGTAAGTATACTAAAACATTTTTTTCCAATTTCAAGCCTTAATATATTAATAGGCCTTAGGTATCACATAACTTTCTTTGCATTTTTAGACTCAATACCTTTGATAATTTTAAATCCTAAAAGAAAAATTGTGTGCAACACTTCGCCGCTAGAATTAACTCAGATTAAAAATTGACAAAACTGATTGATTTTGTACTTTTGAACTATGATAATTAGCCAACCGCACAGTGTCACGCAACTTTTTTATATTTTTTGGAGAGAGCTTTTGGGTTACATCTGATATTCACTACAAAAGCTATGTGCAACTTTTTGCCTTGCCAAAAAAATGGGTTCAAAGGTGGCAAAAACTAAATTTCTAAAAATTTTTAAAAAAATCTCAAAAATTTAAGCCCAGATTCCGAGTGAACGAAACATTTTTGAAATTTTTTTTTTTCCCCAACAGGTTTTCTCTATATTCTGATCAATATATAAAAAATTCAAGCAATTTAGACGAGGTCACTTCCACAGTTTCAGGAATTTGCCTGATTCTTAGAAAAAACGGCTCTTAATAACTAGAAAAAACAATATTAAACTTTTTAAAAAAAAGTGAAATCGCGTTTTGAGTCACTAACCCAAGCTAAAAATCTGCAATAAAGTTAGAGGTGGAGTATACTTCTTATTCAGAAATATATTGTACACCGCTGCAGATTCAGCGTTCGATATGGAGGAAGGGAGGCTGCTTCTCGCGCTCCCTGAGTCAGTAAAATGTCGCCCCCTAAAATATAAGTTTCTTATTACAAAATTCTACGTTTATTTTAAACGGATATAGGAAACTAGACAACAACAAATCATCGTTTACATAACTGCTTTACAAGTTTGTCAGCATTCATGGCAGAAAAACAAAACGGAGACGTTATTTTAACAAATTATCTTTAAAACCATAATGCATACAGCCGATGCATTTTCAACATAGTTCGGTATATCAAAACTGCAAAATTTAAACTAATCGATTTCAAGATTTATTTTTTGTGTTAAAAATATTTTCAGCGAAAACCTGTACCCCTACCCATTTGAAACCTACTCGCGCCGGCCGTTCAAAGATGTGTACGTATCAATATCTCCTGCAATGACGACTGAACTACAAATAAAAGACGTACAACCATTCTTAATAGAGAAATAGATGGCATTACGCTTTCTTAAATTGTCTAAAGTCCACAAAATTGACTTGACTCTTCCTTTTACATATGTTAAGATGAAAAAGCAATGTCTTTTTGGATTGACATTAATTTAAATCGAATGTGAGATTGCTGAAAGTTTCGACGTTAAACTATTAATTAATAAACCATTTTAGTTCAACCCAGCGGCCATCAACATCCGTAAGACATCTATACATTACCGCACAGACATCACAAATCCGTATGTTATTCATAAGACATCCAACGAACGTTATGTACACTCTGGAAATTAAATCTCGCGCGAAAAAATTTGTATTAAGTAGCAGGAAAGTAAATTTCTTTCCTTATGGTTACTTTCAGTAACAACTATAGTGTAAATATAATTTTAAATAACCAAACCGTTGAAATAATATTAAATGTTTCCTTTTTTTTTAATGATAATTCTTAACCAAAGTAAAAATTATCGTTAAAAAAAAGGAAACTTAGTAAACTCAAACTTTAGATTATTTAGTGTTTTGTACGTACTTAATAGTTATGATAAAAAACACTTAAAAGCATCGATAAAATATTTTTTATCACATGTTCGATTATTCTTAGGGGTTAATGTGCTACCCCCCAACCCCTGTTATCCCTTTATCAATCCCTTGACCCCTCCCCTCAAGGCGCTATACCTCAATCTGCCTCTGATGGTTCACGATTGATTTTTTAAACATTAAATTATTTTATTCATTATTAACATTTTTTTCTCAAAAAAATTCCTCCAACTTCTAATTTTAGTTTTAAAGTAAAGGGGAAAGCGGGGAAAGATAGTGAGCGTTTTGAAAGCCCTGAGTTATTGCAAAGCTATCAGTTATGAAGCAGTAATACTTAGACAGTATGTTCATGTTATCATAATGACTCATTGCTTGCATGAATTTTCAGATTGCAAGTAGAAGAATTTGAAAAAAAAAAAAAAAAATTCATAAATGTCATTAGGTCATGTGACCAGATCAAGATGACTTATTATGCGATTGCTGATTCCAATTTTATTAAAATTAAAAAGTTACACCTAAAGAACACCATTCATTATGCATAACCAACGGTGAAGTTTTTTTTTTTAAGCGCAAAAAGTAAACTTTTTTGCGTTAAAAAAAAAAATTGCGTTAATAATTTTTAAAAAATCTAATTTAAAACTCCGATTGGGTTTTTTAAAATATACAATTTCGTTTTCATTCATTTTTAAGTTTTTTTGTTGAGTTGTTATATGAAAAGCCATCTTGCCCCATTCGTCATGATACCCCGTTTTTCCTTATAAAAAATATATTATATATTCAAATTCAATCAACTAGTGTTGTCTCAAAAGTTTTTAAAAGAACTACAAAAATCAATACAAATTTACATTTTAAAGTTTCGTTTTCACACAAAAAAACATGACATCGCATGATTATTCGTTATGTTATTCGTTACATAACATGAATCGTAATATCATAGCGAATTATTTTATATAATACCAATAATAATGATAATGTTTTAAAATATATAAAAATAGTATATAAAAAAGTTAAAACAATTCCTTTAACGACGATGCAAAATACCATGTTTCAAACTGTTTTATATAAAATGTTATTTACATGTTTAATAAACAAAACGAAATAATCGCTAATAACGTAACTTTTAAGTGACGTCATTTATTTAACAAAAAGTATGACTATAATAAATTATTTTAACTTTGTATAAAAATTAATTTCTTGAATTTAAATTGCAAAAAAGTTTGCAATCTAATTTAGATCAATAAGTCCAAATATTTCATCCACCTGACCAATGATATCATCCGCTAATGCAAAACATGAAATGCAAACTCGTACTAAATTTGCGTACCCCAATAATTTGAGACTAAAGAAATTTATATTTTTAATAACATTTTCAAACAAGTTTCAATAATATTACCAAATTAAAAAATGTTATAACTTATATAATGAATATACTAAAAAAAAAAAAATTATATTTTGATAACGGAAATACTAAAAATAGTACAATTCAAAAATATATAAAAAATAAAATTAAAAAAATCGTTCTAAAATAATTTAAAAAAAAAAGCAAAGTTTTTAGGTTTTTGACTTAAAAATAACAACGCCCAACACACAAATACGCAGTGAGATAAGTATTATTTGTATGCATATCTAATACACATTTTTTAGTGGTTAGTTTCAGTCACTCACAGATTTTATATCACAAATTAGGGCATATTTATAATTCAGTGATAGTAGAACTTCAATTTTAACTGACCTTTTCACAATGCCCAAGCCAAATAATGTTGCCTTATAAGCTAAATATTTGGTTTTGGAACATGTTGCTAACACAATACTGGTACCAGTCATAATATATGTTAATAGTGCAATTAAAAAAACTTGTAAGCAATTGTAACTAACTATTCAAGCCAACTTGTACTTTTTTTTGTCATTTTACAGACTTTGTTTTAAAGCAAAGCTTCAATTTTAATTGTTTTAATGTTTTAAGAACTAGTTAAAGAGATTAATTTATTCATAGTATATAAAAAATGTCGCATACATGAATAGTCCAGACTCTTTGTGCTACATCTGCGGTAAATTAACTCAAAATAAAAATCGTAAAAGTATTACAGAACATGTTAAAATATCGTCCCATTTTATTATGACTGTAAAAATGTCACATGAATCAGTTGCTGCATAAAGTGTTCCAGTACCTCCAGTACCTTATCTAATTGGTTCAATCGTTCTGGTCTAAGATTGTTGTTAGGTGTACCAATTATATAGTGATCATTTAAAAGCTTTTTTCCTTGATTGTCACTGAAGACTTTCATAGCAATAGCAAGCTACCATAAATGCAGCAATAAATCCATAAATTCTTGAAATTCTTTAGTGCCTATAATCTGGATCTTTTAAAATACTTTTTAAGAAAATATAGATTCAGACAAGCTTGAAAAATTTTATTCTTTTTTATTCTAGTGGTAATCTTTATTATTGAAAAAATGCAAGTCTCTCATTCATGGCTTTGATTTTATAACTTCTTTTGAGAATAAGACAGAACTATTTGGAGAGTACAACTCTTCTTATCACGTGATGACCGCGTTCTTCCTTTCATCTCAGATAACATTCCTTTTACGGTTTTAAAAATGCTAAAAACTCTTTTCATTAAACTTCCTAAACAAGTGCTAAATTAAACTTTATTTTCTTGCTTAAAAACTGCACTTGTAGTTATGATTTTTAAAAAACTACCAAGATTGCTTTTAAGCCCTCTAACTATTGCCCAGTCTTCTTCTTATTGTTAGATATTTAACTCTTTAGTTAACAAATCTCTAATACCTTATTTTGGTCTAAGAACTTTGAAAATAAATATAGATTTTAATCTTCTTAATCTATTGCAGACTTTTTAACAGCTGTAACAGAAAGGGTTTATCATGTATCAAATAAAAGCAGTGAGGCAAGAACTATTGCTTTTGACTTATCAATAGCTTTCAATAAAGTCTGACTTTAAAAAAAGCTGGTTTTCTTCATAAGCTCTCTTCATATGATATATACCTTTCTAACAGCAGTATTAAAGTTGTCTTTAATGGACAACTTTCTCCTTTATTTCCAGCAAATTAGGGCACCACAACCACACCACACCGAGCTTTTTATTTCCTGATAATCTCTAAAGTAACTATCTGCTGATCAAAAAGTGACAAAAAGATTTTTTTTGATCTTTTGTGACAGCTTAGGCTCACTATGACTGTCAACCCCTCCACCCCCCCTCAAAAAAAAAAAAAAATCGCGCTGTTTACTGCTAATAATTAGTGCAGCTATTCTATTGTTGGATTTTCTATATTGATAAATGGCAACACTCTGACAATTCTACATAAGTTAACATATCACAAACTCCACAAACAAAGAAGAAACAACTTTAAAGAATAAAAAACCAGCTATATTATATAATACACAAACATAATGAGTAGTTTCCTCAATTAATGGGTTCTCCCCTGGCCATAAGGGAGATTTATTTTTTAAATAACAATACCTCATTTTGTTCTTAGTACATTCTGCACAAAAAACACGTCCACAACATCTACAATGGTGCTTGCGAAGTGCCTAAAGAGATTTTCAATTTGTTAACTATAAAACTTATAAAAAATTTCCAACTGTTCTTATGTCAGACTGTTCTTTTGTCAAACTGTTCTTATATCAAACTGTTCTTATGACAAATTGTTCTTATGTCAAATTGTTCTTATGTCAAACTGTTCTTATGACTTTTTAATTGTCACAATCACTTTAGTTTTGATTCAAGGTATATGGTTAAAAATTTTATTTTCTAATTAACAGAAATTAATTTTCATTTAAGTCTGACACTTCATTTGATCAAATTTTGAAAACTTTTTTATGTCTTTGTGAGAACAGTTATTTTAAAGTAGTCTTTTATACAAATTTTTTATAATGTTCTTTTTAGTCATTTTTTCAATTTATTTCAACAAAATTAGTAACTATAAACTGATTGTGCCAATAATATCTAATTGTAACAACTTTTTTTCAATTATGTTTACCAAAACCTTTTCATGACAATTTTAAGAAAAAATTTATGCTATTGCTTCTATAATTTATATTTCTCATCTTTTCAGGAAAGATTTTTTAGATTATCAAGATATTCAAAAGATCAAGAAATTCAAAGGGAAATCTGGATGAAAAAAATGCACAAAGATTACCTTTTTTTATTTTATTAATAAGTTAATAAGTTACAAAGGGCTTAACTTTCAACTTTTGGATTTCACTCTGCCAATTTTTTTTTGCATGCTTATATAACAATTAAGTATTGATTTAAGTTTATGTCGCTAACTATACAAAACTAAATTTAATTTATATTTAATAATTATAATACTAGATTTAAATAAATGTAAATTACAACAAATTTTATAATTTTTATAAAAAAGGCATTTAAACATAGAAATCATGAAAATTTTTTCTTTGTGGATATTTTAAAAACTTTAAATGGGAGTTACACAACTATTATAACTACAAATAAAAACATCAGCCTTATTGATTTGAGTGCTTTGATGTGTTGATAAAATAAAAACATTAGCCTTATTGATTTGAGTGCTTTGATGTGTTGATCAAATAAAAACATCAGCCTCATTGACTGATTTGAGTGCTTTGATGTGTTAATCAAATAAAAACATCAGCCTTATTGACTGATTTGAGTGCTTTGATGTGTTGATAATGAATATGTACTTAGTTTTTACCAAAACTATCAGTTTTTTTTTTTGGGAAAAACCTCTAAAAGAAAAATTGCAACTTTGGTCACATTTGTAAATTGGCCACATCAGCAAAGTTACTAATAACTATTTCCAATTCGAAAATTTATCACATAACAAAAATACTTGAGTTGTATTTAACAGATTGCATTATAACACAAATATCACCATTAATGTTAATAATTGGTAAAATTTAAAATAAAATACAATTTAAAATTTACTCAAAATAATATTAATTACAATATAGATATGTGAGAATAAATAAGATCATTACATAAAAACAACCTTAGAGAATGGCAAGTTGCATTTAGCATTCTGACAAAATTTGACAATATTATCTGGAACCCAGGTTAATTTCAAATTTTTTTGCAAGTGACAAAGATCTTTATAAGCTTCATAACTGTTGGCCAATTGGCTTTCTAGCTGAAATAAAAGCTTTCTCAAAATCAAACAAATAAAAAAAGAAAAAGATAGCCAAGTATAACTAATTTTGTTAATAATACTAACAATAACAATAGTAATAATGATAATAATAACAACAAGAATAGGTAGACTAATAATAATGATGATGATAATAATAATAACAATAATAGGTTAATAATAGTATAATAACAGCTTGTTGCTAATTAATTTATCTAAAAGGAAAAAAAAATTCTAATAATGCTATAATATTAATAAAATGGTTTTTTGGCAAACAAAATTTGTATAGACAGAAATCAAAATGGGTAATAATATACTTTAATATTATACTTTGAACCTCAAAAAAAGCTTCACACCAAAAATCACATACTGATATAATTAATGATAACATATCATATACTTTACTCATTTCCCAACCTTACTGTTATTCATAATTTTCAACTTAATTTATCAATTTTCTATAATAGGTTGTATCGGACTACAAAATAAAATGCCAAAGAAACAGATAAAATGACTAAAAAAGTCAATTGATAAGGAGGATGGTGTTTCACAGCGTAGCTTGTGAAAAGATTCTATGTTTCCCAGCAGTATATATCCAAAATTATCAACCAAAAGACGAGCACTTAATATCGTAAAAAAAACTTAAGTGCTAAAAAGAACATTCGCTCAGAAAACTGCTGTGTGTCTTAAGTGTTTTTCCGTGAATTTGTGATAATTGACGACTAATGGTATTTTCCTTTGTGCAACACAGAGCTTTCTATCCAATTTTCTCGAGCTTTCTGGCAACACAGGATTTTACACTTCTGATCCTTATGCAATTTTCTAATGATGTCAAGCTCAAATGAAAAAACAAATATAAGCCAAAATTATTAGTTTGGATAGCCTTGTTATAGAAAGAGGTCTCAAAGCATTACATGGCTCTTTCGGGCTGAGTAGTCAACAAGAACGTGTACATTTCCAAATGCCTGGTTAAAATAAAGAAGTTCATCAATGAG
Organism: Hydra vulgaris; assembly: GCF_022113875.1. Taxonomy (NCBI): domain Eukaryota; kingdom Metazoa; phylum Cnidaria; class Hydrozoa; order Anthoathecata; family Hydridae; genus Hydra; species Hydra vulgaris. The sequence continues at coordinate 38,833,067 of NC_061170.1, read as the reverse complement.
GTTCATAAAAAGGACAAAATTGTGTTCTAGCCTGATCTAGCCTCCGCACATTTCTTAAACAAAGTACAAGATTACCTAAAAGGCAAAAATATTGAATATGTATCAAGAGACATAAACCCTGGTAATGCGACCGAATTATGTCTGATTGAGAATTTTTGGACTGAAATCAAAAGATTGGGGTATGTAGACAATTGGCAAGCTAAAAATCTCCACAACTAAGAAACCAAATAGATTTTTGTATGAAAAAAATTGATCAAAATTGTGTACATAGGCTTGCAGCGAGTATCTTTACAAGAGTTAACTGTATTCAGTGAAATAGACTAAAAAGCGAAATAGACAAAGAATTTTTTTAAATTTTTAAAATCTAAATTTTTTGTTAATATGCTCTTTAAATTTATAAAATTGATAACTCCATTCAAGAGGTATTAATTTTCAAAATTTGTCCAGATTTTTAGTGATATGTTATTATAAACATTTATAGGCATTGAAATGAGTTTTTTAACTTTTATATAGGCATAGAAATGAGTTTTTTAACTTTTAACATTTTGTTTTGAATATGAAACTTCTTATTTATTCAAAGTTTTTGAATAAGTAGGAAGCAGAAAATACTAGAAGCGACCTCCAAATCATTTTGCTTTCAAAATTTCATTTGGAGACAGCCACTAACGACTTTTGTCTCCCTATTAATATCAGCATCCAAAACATTTTGCCTCCAAAAAAAACTCTGGCTGTGGCTGCCAATAGAAAGATGGAAGCCACTGGAGGCGGAAGAAAGATTATTTTGCCCTTAAAAAATTATTAGAAGGCAGCAATCAACTGCTGCTGAAGAAAAGTGGAGGCAAAATGATTTACGCCATTTATCAACACTGATCAGAAGACTTAAAAAATTGTCACTTTTTGTGTCAGGAAAACATAGGATGTCAAAGTATTAATGTTTGCAGGAAGAAAAACTTTTTTTAAACAAGTTAAAAAGAACAGTTACAGTAACAGTACAAGTTACAAGTAAAAGTACACAATTTATTTAACATTTTTAAATTTCATTTTCATTGACAACTTAACTGAATACAAGATTAAGTTTTAGTGAATGGAACTATGATAGCTTGATTGAGTAGCAATTATGCTAGAAAAGAGATACAACCCTAGAATGACAAAGTTCCTTAGCAGTTAGAACGAGCCTAACATTATTAAGAATTCATTTTAGATCAGCTTTTGCAGACATTTATTGATAAAAAAGTCTATTGTGAAATTATACTGTGTTGTTATTTTTTATCAACTTTTTTTATAAACAATTAATACAAAATTTATATTATATTATACACACCATCTTAATTTGAAAGAAAAAAAAAGAAATTATATTTTAATGGGTAATCCAAAATGTTTTTCATAAACTTGCGTAGAACGTCAATTTGGTGAACTGTTCGTTCATTGTTCAACTCCCGCTATAACAGGGTGTCTGCCAATATTTTATGGTGAATTTTCCTGATTTTTCCCTAATTCAATTTAAAGTTATCCAAGCTCAACTTCACAAAAATTAGAAATCTTAAAAAAAAAAGCTCTTCAATCGCAAAAATATAAACAATAACACAAACCAAATTAAACATAATAGGATAGTTTCATAAAACCATTTGCCTTCATCTTTTCTCTTCCCGTAACTTTTAAATCTAATAGTGGTTGATTGCAGCCTTGGAAGCGAAGATGTTAAAAAAAAAAATTATATTATGCGTACTATATACAACTTACTTATGTCAAGTTATGTAAACTTGATGAGCCACTTTCTCTGATTTCTTACAGATTTTTCTAAAATTTAACCCAATTTCAAATAATTTTTTTTGGAGATATCAGAACTGCCTGTATAAGTAGACAATCCCGGGATTTTGTACAAATTGTTTATCCTGGGATTAGTCTCCGAAATTTCCAGGGATTTCAGGATTGTCAAAAAAAAGTAAAAGTTAATATAGTTTAAGCTTATAATTGTAATTAAGTAATCTGTACACCGTCTATGGTATAGTAGTTTGTTTGGTAGTGTAGCTGTTTATCCTTTTTGAAATGTTTTCTTTTTAAAACTCTCTTTTTCTGAATATAATATTAAAGTATAATATTAAAACTAGTATATTATGAAAAATAAATAAAATTTTAGCTCTTGCTGGTGGAAAGAGCAAGTGCTTTTAATAAATGTTTTTAATAGAATGTATACCTTCAACTAAAGTTTTTTTCTATTAAACTAACTTTAGTAGAAAAAAACGTTAATAAAAGGTATACCTCAGGCCCGTGGAAACCGGGTGGGCAGCAGGGGCATTTGCACCCCCCCCCCATAATTTTTCAAATAAATAACTTAGAAGAAATTGAATGAAAAAATGACTTTTAATATAAATTAAAATTAATGGAAATAATTTTTATTTCCATTAATTTTAATTTCAAATATGCGAGCGATTTACAAAATTTTTCTTTAAGTCAGTTAATAAAATTAACAAAAAACAGGTTTATTAAATTACAAAATTTTCTTAGCGCCCGTTTAATTAATGAAGTCATGCATATTTATCTATTTTTCTAATTATTATTTTTACTTATACTGTGTTACAATTTTAAGGCATTGTTTTATAATTTAAATTTAGGTTCATTAATTTTTAAAAGTCTTAGATAAGTTTTAATATAACAAAATTAAGTTAAAACATGTTTGTAACTTAATTTTAGGTTCATTAATGTATTAAATATTTTAGTTATATTATCACTAAACTAATCATTTTTAAGTGTTTGATGAGTACTTAAAAAGCATTTGTAGCGTTTTTTTCTATTCAATCCTAGGATTTTCCGGGGACAAATTTCTCAATCGCGAAATTCAGAGATTGAAAATTTCCGGGATTTTTGCCATTCCTATGTATGGATAGTGTTCGAATGACGTCACGATATAAACAGTGTTGTTCCGACGCCATATTGTAGGTCAAACAAATTCGTATTAGTTTTATGAGCTTTAACGCAAGGCTAATTACTATTATTTATTAACGTGGTTCCTATAGAAAAAATAGTTTGAAAGTTTATTATTTTGAACAATTTGAACAAATTTATGTAGAATTTAATTTTCTTTCTCATGATATAGTTGATTTTTTTTTGTGCAAACTAAAACTCAATATTAAATACCTTGTTTTCTAAACACTGTCAAACAAGGTAACTAACCTTAGCAACTAAGTAAACTGTAAATAGTATAATCCGAAACATTCTAAACTTAAATCCAATAACAATAAATACAGTTATTTGTGTTAAATTTTATAAACCTTATGTTATCTGTGAAAGACATTTTATTTAATTTTTGTTTTGAATTATCTTACATAACTCATATACAGCAAACATAATTTGGTTGCTTAAGCATGCTAAATAAAGTATTAAATTGTTTTTATATTTTTAATTTCTCTGTATATAAATAATATGCTGATTTGTTTATTATGTTTTAGTATCTTAAAAGTGTTTAATATTTATTAGCAATACAATACAAACAATAAAAACCACAAACTTAGAAGAATGTTTTATTTTAGAGGCAATCAACACTTGTGCTAAAAAACACAAACAAGTTATAGAAGATCCAAATGATTACGATTTTACTATAAACTTCATAGTTATTATAAACTTTAAATTGTTGAAAACTTATGTTTAACTTTAGCAGACATTCTTGAATGTTTTTCATAAAACATAAACTTTTTATTTACAATTTGACTCCTTGCATGGTTGCTGTTCCTAAGTTAAACTTTAAAGTAAAAAGCTGTTTGTTTAAAAGTAGCTGCTTTTTACATCGAATCCTGCAACGAAGAATAGTGTATGCATTTGATAAAAGTTTGATATGAAAGTCTTCGTTGGCTTTAAGATAAGTAGGAAGTAGAGAATACGAATCAAATCAAAAAATTTACGAAATAAGTTGTAACATTTCAAGGGCTTTTACATGTATTTCAAGTATGTTGTATGTTGATCTTGTGCCACCAAATGAACTCTTCTAGAAGCATATGAAGCTGTTGCAGTATTATTTATGGTTCGTGGTGCCTAAAGAATTGAAAAAAATTGGAAAAAAGGCCATTCATCATTTAATATAGTTGCAAAACCTCATAACATTATTAAAATAGTACTCATGTAATGTCAAAGCACAGCAAATCGTAAAATTGTGAAGTGCAGAAAAAAAACTATTGATTAAATCTTGAATAAATACTTCATTAGTTAGCAAAGTTTATATTACACTGTTTACCCAGGTTTTTAGTTTTACTACATGGATTAATTTACTAAAACACTGAAGTTAAAGCTTGTGCAGTTTTGTTTTATTCCATTGAATTCAATGATGCAACTGAAACTATTTTTGATGTCTGTAAGCAAAAGCAGCTCAAGCAAAGTTTTTAATCAAAGTTTAAAAAGAGGGGAAATCTTAAGAGCAAGAAAGTTCAATTTTAAGTCAAGAAAGTGTTCGTTGAATTTTAAGTCAAGAAAGTGTTCGTTGAATTTTAAGTCCAGAAAGTGTTCGTTGAATTTTAAGTCAAGAAAGTGTTCGTTGAATTTTAAGTCCAGAAAGTGTTCGTTGAATTTTAAGTCAAGAAAGTGTTTGTTGAATTTTAAGTCAAGAAAGTGTTCGTTGAATTTTAAGTCAAGGAAGTGTTCGTTGAATTTTAAGTCAAGGAAGTGTTCGTTGAATTTTAAGTCCAGAAAGTGTTCGTTGAATTTTAAGTCAAGAAAGTGTTCATTGAATTTTAAGTCAAGAAAGTGTTCATTGAATTTTAAGTCCAGAAAATGTTCGTTCAATTTTAAGTCAAGAAAGTGTTCGTTGAATTTTAAGTCAAGAAAGTGTTCATTGAATTTTAAGTCCAGAAAATGTTCGTTCAATTTTAAGTCAAGAAAGTGTTCGTTGAATTTTAAGTCCAGAAAGTGTTCGTTGAATTTTAAGTCAAGAAAGTGTTCGTTGAATTTTAAGTCCGGAAAGTGTTCGTTGAATTTTAAGTCAAGAAAGTGTTTGTTGAATTTTAAGTCAAGAAAGTGTTCGTTGAATTTTAAGTCAAGGAAGTGTTCGTTGAATTTTAAGTCAAGGAAGTGTTCGTTGAATTTTAAGTCCAGAAAGTGTTCGTTGAATTTTAAGTCAAGAAAGTGTTCATTGAATTTTAAGTCAAGAAAGTGTTCATTGAATTTTAAGTCCAGAAAATGTTCGTTCAATTTTAAGTCAAGAAAGTGTTCGTTGAATTTTAAGTCAAGAAAGTGTTCATTGAATTTTAAGTCCAGAAAATGTTCGTTCAATTTTAAGTCAAGAAAGTGTTCGTTGAATTTTAAGTCAAGAAAGTGTTCGTTGAATTTTAAGTCCAGAAAGTGTTCATTGAATTTTAAGTCCAGAAAATGTTCGTTCAATTTTAAGTCCAGAAAGTGTTCGTTGAATTTTAAGTCCAGAAAGTGTTCGTTGAATTTTAAGTCCAGAAAGTGTTCGTTGAATTTTAAGTCCAGAAAGTGTTCGTTGAATTTTAAGTCAAGAAAGTGTTCGTTGAATTTTAAGTCAAGAAAGTGTTCGTTGAATTTTAAGTCAAGAAAGTGTTCGTTGAATTTTAAGTCAAGAAAGTGTTCGTTGAATTTTAAGTCAAGAAAGTGTTCGTTGAATTTTAAGTCCAGAAAGTGTTCATTGAATTTTAAGTCCAGAAAATGTTCGTTCAATTTTAAGTCCAGAAAGTGTTCGTTGAATTTTAAGTCAAGAAAGTGTTCATTGAATTTTAAGTCCAGAAAATGTTCGTTCAATTTTAAGTCAAGAAAGTGTTTGTTGAATTTTAAGTCAAGAAAGTGTTCATTGAATTTTAAGTCCAGAAAATGTTCGTTCAATTTTAAGTCAAGAAAGTGTTCGTTGAATTTTAAGTCAAGAAAGTGTTTGTTGAATTTTAAGTCCAGAAAGTGTTCATTGAATTTTAAGTCCAGAAAATGTTCGTTCAATTTTAAGTCCAGAAAGTGTTCGTTGAATTTTAAGTCAAGAAAGTGTTCATTGAATTTTAAGTCCAGAAAATGTTCGTTCAATTTTAAGTCAAGAAAGTGTTCGTTGAATTTTAAGTCAAGAAAGTGTTCATTGAATTTTAAGTCCAGAAAATGTTCGTTCAATTTTAAGTCAAGAAAGTGTTCGTTGAATTTTAAGTCAAGAAAGTGTTCATTGAATTTTAAGTCCAGAAAGTGTTCGTTGAATTTTAAGTCAAGAAAGTGTTCATTGAATTTTAAGTCCAGAAAGTGTTCGTTGAATTTTAAGTCAAGAAAGTGTTAGTTGAATTTTAAGTCAAGAAAGTGTTCTTTGAATTTTAAGTCAAGAAAGTGTTCATTGAATTTTAAGTCCAGAAAGTGTTCGTTGAATTTTAAGTCAAGAAAGTGTTAGTTGAATTTTAAGTCAAGAAAGTGTTCGTTGAATTTTAAGTCAAGAAAGTGTTCATTGAATTTTAAGTCCAGAAAATGTTCGTTCAATTTTAAGTCAAGAAAGTGTTCGTTGAATTTTAAGTCAAGAAAGTGTTCATTGAATTTTAAGTCCAGAAAATGTTCGTTCAATTTTAAGTCAAGAAAGTGTTCGTTGAATTTTAAGTCAAGAAAGTGTTCGTTGAATTTTAAGTCAAGAAAGTGTTCATTGAATTTTAAGTCCAGAAAGTGTTCGTTGAATTTTAAGTCAAGAAAGTGTTCATTGAATTTTAAGTCCAGAAAGTGTTCGTTGAATTTTAAGTCAAGAAAGTGTTAGTTGAATTTTAAGTCAAGAAAGTGTTCTTTGAATTTTAAGTCAAGAAAGTGTTCGTTGAATTTTAAGTCAAGAAAGTGTTAGTTGAATTTTAAGTCAAGAAAGTGTTCTTTGAATTTTAAGTCAAGAAAGTGTTCGTTGAATTTTAAGTCAAGAAAGTGTTCGTTGAATTTTAAGTCAAGAAAGTATTACTTGAATTTTAAGTCAAGAAAGTGTTCGTTGAATTTTAAGTCAAGAAAGTGTTCGTTGAATTTTAAGTCAAGAAAGTGTTCGTTGAATTTTAAGTCAAAAAAGTGTTCGTTGAATTTTAAGTCAAGAAAGTGTTCGTTGAATTTTAAGTCAAGAAAGTGTTAGTTGAATAAAGTCAGCTGAAGAAAAAGATTCTTCCATTTGAAAAGGATTTTAAGTTTTTGTGACTTATTAGTTATTAATGCTTTCATTTTTGCATTTTCTCAAAAAAACAATTTTTTTCAATAAATTCACCTTGAAAATAGGCTCAAATTTGCATAAAAATGTTGAATCAGCATATTTAAAAAATATATAATCAACATTTTTTTGGATTGTTTAATTGTGTTCAGTATATTTCCACTATTAAGAAAAATCTGTTTCAAAAACTCAACAAAAATGTAGTTTTTTTTCTTTCTATAGGAACCATTAAAATAATAAGCCTTCAAGATTTTAAGGTAAGAGAGGAAAAACCCAAAAAACTTAAAACTAGTAATAAATGTCTATGAAAGCCTTCACAAAAAAAGATTTTTACCAAATCATCGAATTTTTATTTCCAAATCCGTAATATTATATATTTTTTTTGTATTTCAACGATAGGTGTTTAGCTGTATATATTGCTGTGAAAATGGAGGAATATTATCAAACATTACAGGGCGCAGCTGCAATGCGATATGTTGCAAAAATACAGCTTGTTAGTGGGGTAGACCCGTATAAGTTAAAATTTAATGATATGGACACAAATCCTAAATCACTTCCTTCCGTGGATTATCCAGACATTGTAAATTATTGCGTCTACACAAAAAGTGCCTATACAATGGATATATTAAAATCTTACAAATCTCTGGATGCATACCACCAATTCGTCAGCGGTTGGGTTTCTGATTTGGGAAGCTATGTTGTGAATAACCGCATCATTGTTAAAAGCAAGGTATGAATTAGCAATAACAATTTAAGTATGCACATATGTTTAACAGATATTGTATGCGTACAATTAATTTATTTATGGAAGAGCCTAAATATTTGTATTATTGGAGCAATATCTAAATAAATGTATCATTGAAGGAATATCAATATCACTGAGATATTTATTTTGTCCCTTATTATATTTTTTATAAATAGAACTAAAATAAAAGAGTCTAAAAAGATTACTTCCTGCTATATATTACATTTAAATTTTATATATATATATATATATATATATATATATATATATATATATATATATATATATATATATATATATATATATATATATATACATATATGCATATCTTTGTTCAGGTAAGACACTCTCAGAGTATCAGCAAGGCACCACTACAACCTTGGATTATTGCAGAAAAGAGTGGAAATATTTTAACTGCACACTGCAACTGTATGGCAGGCTTGGCTGAAACATGTACTCATGTCAGTGCCACGCTCTTTGCAATTGATGCTTCTGTGCGCCTAGAAAAGAGCCAAACTGTTACCGAAGAAGCGGCATATTGGATGTTACCATCAAATGTAAAGGAAGTAAAATATATTAGGCTAAAAGACATTAATTGAACATCGGCAACAAACATGAAAAGAATTCTTGATAGTAAATTATCTCAGACACCTGTTAGACGATATCAATTGCTGCCTCTTCCGTTTGTAGAACCACCCAACGCTACGGAAATGAACAATTTTTTTCAAATTCTGCATGACACTGGTGTTAAACCAAGTATTCTGTCAATAGTACCTGTCTTTGTTGAATCTTACGTTCCTAGGTTTTCATCTTACTTGTACCCCTGGGTGTTTTTTTTTTTTTTTTTTTTACTTTATATATATATATATATATATATATATATATATATATATATATATATATATATATATACATATATATAGGGTGTTAATAATATATATATATATATAAAGTAAAAAAAAAATAAAAAAAAAAACAACCCATAAAAATATCTAAAGGCAACAACAACAACAAAGAAAAGAAGAAATTTAAGAAAAAAAATTAAAAGTAATTTTAAAGAAAAAAACTAAAACTAAGAAAAACAATTTTTCACATTAATATAAGATAATTATAAGTTATATACTCAAATATTATATAATTTACGAAAATATTTAATTGATTTTACATAATTTCCGTATTAATGAAAACGTACAATTGATTTGCAGCAATTGGTAAGTGCACAACTTACTGTAACAATTTTGTCCACAGTTGGTATATTGTCGGCCTCACACATCAAAAAGTCAACTGGTAAGATTTCCTTTAATATAGTGTATTTGTTTCTGGCAAGTCCAATCACTCTGTCTACGTTGACCCTCAATTGGGCAATTTTTCTAGTACTTTCCACATCAACAGCTGATAGCTGCTTCTTTTCTTTTGTAAATGCTGGAATTTTAACCTCAGCACACATAAGACCAACAGAGTCGGCTATATTAAAGCCTCGGTCAGCAAGCACTACATCCGCAGGGTTGAGCTTCTCAAGGAGTCCACATTGTTCGGTGATAAGCTTGTCGCTAGTTCTCCCACCCCATCCTTGGGAAATGAAAGAAATAACGCCTTGTGGAACAATGTTAATCAAATATTTTACGGTGTTATGACTTTTATAGTTGCTCCATGTCTGCACTCTAGCCATAAGATTCGAGGGTCTTTCAATAAAAATTTCAAAACAGTCTATGATGACAGCTATCTTAAGCCCAAAGTGTTGTCTGTACGATAATGGCATAGATTGTTGTAATTCTTTTCTTTCTGGCCAGTAAATCAGAGGTTTCATACGAACATATAGTATGTGCAAAATATTCTTGAAAGTTTTTGAAGCAACGGAATAGGAAATGTCAAATCGAAATGCTAAGTCTTGTATTGGGGTTCCAAGACGAAGCTTCATTAGCGTAAGAATCAATTTTTCGAACTTAGATAGTCGCGAATGCGCTGTTAACGAAATATATGCTTCGACATGCTGGAAAGCAGCTAATAGCACTTTACGACAGTGCAAGCCTGTGTAATAAAGGACTTTATCATCATTGGTAAATGACTCAACTGTTACTTCAAACGAGAGGAGCTTCTCCTTTAACTTAATGTTCTCACTTAGAACTCGTCTATAATCTTGCATCAGGAATTCAATTTCATTATTTTGCGCTGAGAGACTATCATCAATCGTCAGGAATTCGACTTCATTACTTTGCTTTTTATCAACAGGACCTTTCAACAAAAAAGTGCATATTTTACGTTTTGCAATAAAATCGCTGATTGAAACTTCGCTAACTGTTTCACTAGCAGCTCCTTCTGCAAAATGTAGCAAATCCTCTGCGGCAGTATACATGGTCTTTTTTTCAGCTCTAATTTGCGCACGAGAATATCTGAAAGTAACATAAATCTGTAAGTCAATGTTGAAGTTCAACAATCGGCAACAAAGTTGTCATAAGAGACTGAGGACTAAAATTTTGCTTAAAGCGTCACTTTATTTACTTTAAAATTCCATTAAATATTTACTTATTCAAGATGCACTTTTGAAAAATGACAGTGTAATCTTTTATAACAGCGTAACTTTTTACTTAGGATACGCAACACAACTTCAGTCAACTAACTTATAAAGGACTCACCTTGCAACTTTTAAAGTTCTGTGGAGAGTGGAGGTGTCTGTCTCTTTATCTTGTGGTTGCCTTTCTGATGCAGACAATAATAAACTAGGAACCCAGACTGGTGACGCCATATAATGCAGCTGGTTTACCTATAAATATGGCATATATATTAAAAATATATATATTGTACATAATTAGATCTTTGCAAGTAACGTAATATGGCAGAACTCTATCAATTTCATACCCGAATTAAAGTGAGCAGAGCATATTTTCAAGAACTTGGTTAGTTTTTTTTTGTCTATTAACTGCTGCAATCCACTCGCAGCGCCTCTTAGCTGACAACTCTAGCGTTTTATTATCTTGATGTTTTATAATAGCGGGGAAGCTATGGAAAGACATCTTTTCACGGTCAGCTCTACTTGAGCAACCGTTAACAAAACAAGTACTTGGCATAGTTTTGCTGTTGAAGATGAAATAATTTATTTAAGGTAGTTTCTATGGCAAAAAAAAAACAATATTTTTACAAAAGTTTGAAAACAATCTTTTTTACAATGTATAATGAAAATAAATCAACTTTCTATAATTAAAAAATCTTTTTAATTTAAACTTATTTTTACAAACAAAATTTGAATTAGATTTTACTGTGTATAGTACAAAACTCTAAAAAAAGTTGTAATGTATATTCTTTTAAATGTGCTGATCCTGTATTTAAAAAGTGATTTCTTAAAAATTCAGATAACTTAAAACGTTCAGAATCATGTTTGTTTATAGTATCAACACAAAGTTGTGTTGTTAAGTCTTTATCGAGTCACATTATTAAGTTCCAGTTGTTTACAGTAATCAATAAAACTTTTAAGTCCATCGTCAAATTTAACAAAATCAGAAAAAAACTACACATGTCCAACACACTTTACTTTCAGTGGTACTATATTTAATTGCACATAAGGCCCACAACTTACAATATCTTTGAATGGCATAGTCACCTTCTCTGAGAAACTCATTGTACTCTAATCAATGAATTGAAATGGATCTTCTAAATATGATAACATGGATACATGTATTCTTTGTAAATGTTTTATTATTTAGAAATCAATTCAATATTTACTAGTACTACTTATAGAAGTCCTTGAAATGTTATAACTTATTTCAGAAAATTTTAGAATTTGATTCCTGTCCTCTACTTCCTACTTCTCTTAAAGCTAATGCAGATCTTTCAATCAATTTTGTTTACTACATATAATTTTATTTGCAGCAGAACTGGATGTAAAGAACGGTTCATTTTAAAAACACTACTTCTGAGCAAACTTTTAAATTTAAACTTTAACTTATGAACAGCACCCATGTGATATGTTAATTTGTCAATAAAAAGTATATGCTTTATGGAAAACATTCTTGACATGACAGCAAAAAGGTAGACATATATATTCAACAATTTTAATAAAATCATAATCATTTGGGTCCTCTCAACTTGTTTACGTTTTTTGCACGAGTGTTGATTGCCTGTAAAATGACAAATTCTTCTAAGTTGGTGGTTTCACTTGTTGCCAATTACTATTGTTATAATTAAATACTTTGAAGATACTAAATCAATTTAATAAGTAATTCAGCATATTATTTATATACATAGAATTTTTATATATTAAAACAATTTAATAATTTATTTAGCATGTTTAAAATAATTTATTTAGCATGCTTAAAATAATTTATTTAGCATGCTTAATCAACCAAAATGTGTTCACTGTGTCTGAGTTATATAAGTTAGCAAATTGACAAAATAATATAATGCGTTATAATACTTAGCAGAAGATATTAAAACAAATGTAAAACACAAACAATCAAGTTTATTTTTGAATTCTTTAAAGTGCATTATGTATAGTTTACTAATAACACACTTTTGAAAACAAGTTATTTTATTTAGAGTTTTATTTTAAGGAAAAATAAATTAATTATATCGTGAGATAGAGAATTAAATTCTCCATAAATTTACCCGAAAAAAAATCTTAAAAAATCTATCTAAAATATGGTATGCTATCTAAATAATTGCAATTAAATACATTATGCTAATAAACACTCGCATTGTTTATTTTATTTGCCATACAATATGGCGACCGCGAATTTTAACGCCACGTGATAGAACACTATCCATAAGCATAACACTTTTTTTGTATTATTTATTCAGTTTTTTTTAGATTTTATGCACGGGTCATGGTTTTCCTTTAAAAGCCTGTGTTTATCATTTCTAGTGCAGTACTTATATTCTATTATTGTTTTTTTGTTATTTACTTTACTGTGTCTTATTCTGTTATTTTTAAATTTATATTTAAAAAGTTGAAGCAATCAATCAAATCAGAAGCAAACAAAGAACTAAAAACAATCAGAAAAAAAAAAAAAAAAAAAAGATAAACAAGAAATAAAGCAATAAAGAAAAAAATCTTATTTTTTACCATTAATAAGTCTTGTTTAAGTTTGGACATTTTTTCTGCAAAAAGTAATTCAACCTATAATATAATGTTTTTTTAAACTCTATAATCTAAATATTTTTAACCCAATGTATAAAAATAAAATTCAATTTTGTTTTTATACATAAAAATAAAATAGTATAAATACTTTAGCTGCTTTCTTTGCATTTTCTTCATTAATGGTGTGAATTTCATTTTTTAATAAAGCAATTTCTTTTTGATGTTCCTAAAAAAATGGTTGTATGTTTATATTCTTAATATTTTATCAGCACCTATGATGACCCATTTATGATCCCACATAAGTGAGAAACGCATGCAAATAAAAAGAATATATATATCAATCTTCTCTATTTAGCCAGCACTTTAGCGCTCAAGTCTTTTTGCGCTGGTCCACATGGCCGCAAAAAATTTAGCAAGCGCAAAAAAAAGCACTTGCCAAAAAAATTTTTTTTAAAATTGCAACAAACTTTTTGTTCATAAAATTTTTCATCTTTTATTTAAAAAATTATTTAGAATTTAATAAAACATTCTTTTCGCTGCTCTTAATGTAATTGTTTTATTTAGGTTTTAAATAATAAATTTACTATTATTTTATCTAGAATTCCAATTAAATGTTAGTATTTGCCAGTATTTTTTAATTACTTCATTTAGAGTTTAGATAAAACATTTGTCTTTCTATTTTTATTTTATGTATTTTGTTTATTATTTATTTAAAATGTTTTTTATTTTTGGTTTTGTTACTGTTTTTTATTTTTGGTTTTGATACTGTTTTTTATTTTAATTATTTTATTTATAATTTAAATAAAACGTTTGTCTTGCCGTATTTTAAAACTATTTTATCTAGTATTTTTCAAAGCATTCTTATTGCTGTCTTTATTTTAATTTAAATAACATAAAAAGATGAATTTTTAAAAAAAACATTAAAAAAAAAAAAATTCATCTTTTTATGTTAAAATTGCGCTTGTCAAAAACTAAAAATGACCATTCATTCATTCAAATTTCAAACAGAGAAGACTGATATATATATATTTATTTATTTTATATTATTATATATATATTATATATATACATATATATGTATGTATGTATGTATGTATGTATGTATGTATGTATGTATGTATGTATGTATGTATGTATGTATGTATGGATGTATGTATGTATGTATGTATATATATATATATATATATATATATATACACATACAATATATATATATATATATATATTACAATATATATATATATTACAATATATATATATTACAATATATATATATATATATATATATATATATATATATATATATATATATATATATATATATATATATATAATGAATGTGTGTTTAAATAAGCACTTTGATGTCACACTGAAATAGCCAACTGCCAGGGGCTTCAGTACATACATAGACTATCTTATAGCCTGATGCTGCAAGGGAGTGCCCCTACATCAACTGAGGGTTTGGCATGGGGCAGCAATCTTTTTCTTTCATTATTTTTCATTTTTTTCTTCTTTTTCTGAAAACGCCATACTCAACAGCCAAAAAAACCTATTTTATAAAAAAAAAAACTAGACTTACAGTATTTGAAAATGCTATTGTTTGCATTAGATTTCGTGTTCGTGTCTCCCACTCACTTTTTTCATTTAATATCTGCAGGAATGATTTTGATTTTTGCTAAGAAAAAAATAAAAATGAATATTCAAGTAAACAAAAATAAAATAAAAAAAGAATGAAAATAAGGAATGATTCAAATAATAACGAAATAAGTTTAAATCTTTTATTCTTTAGTATATTATTTTTCAATAATTTTTCATAAAAAACATTTTATTCAAACATTGGTAAAGGATACACAGCAAAATATTTTATAAAAGTTTAAAACCAAATGCTTTTTTTTTGTCATTGCAAGTTAAAGGCAGCATAGAAAGAATATACACAAAAGATTAAGCATGAAATTTAACATTGTAAAATTTAAACATTTTAAATAAGTTTAGTGTATAGTCTTCCTTAAATAAAAGTATATTATTCTTTATATTATACTTGTTAGTTTTTCAATCTAAAATAATCAAGAATAGCATCCAACTTTGGACTTCCTGTTTTATCATTGTTTCTAGACCAATATGGTCTTCATATGGATTACAAGACTATCTATGTGACATGTATAAGGTTATCTATGTGACATGTATAAGGTTATCTATGTGACATGTTTTTGTTAATAAGGAAATTAACAAGAAATCATCAACTTTCTAAGAACTGATTAAAAACATAAAACTAAAATTTTTTGTAAAAATATATTTTTTTAGTGTTATGTACAGTTATTTATAAAGTTTTCATAAAATAAATCTTTTAACTCTAAAGCAAGAACACCTAGTTGCACATTTAGGAACATTTTCATTCAAACCAGAAACTTCTATGAATTAGAAATTTCTGGTTTGAATGAGAATGTTCTTAAACAAGGTTTTAAACAAGACCCATAAAATAATTTAAACACTATATCTAACATATTTAAAATATTTTGATTTTGTTTTTTTAATAAGATCAGATTTTGTTTTTCTGATCTTATTAAGATTTAGACCTTCTTTTATATTTATTAAGATTTAAGATCTATGATTTGGTGGTTTAACATTCATGGTTCAATACTTTTCTGCTATGGACTTGTATGATGTACTAAGAATGATGGATTTCCATCTTTTTTTAATTTAGGTAAAAGATTGTGAAAAGGTTGAAATTGTTTACTAGGTAAGTGTGTATATGTATACACATTTATACATACATACATACATAAATATGATGTATGTATATATATATATATTTATACAAATATATATATATATATATATATATATATATATATATATATATATATATATATATGTATATATATATTTTTGTATATATATATATTTATATATATATGTATACATATTTTTGTATATATATATATATATATATATATATATATATATATATATATATATATATATATATATATAAATTATAATATTATATAACTCATCAATTTAAGATGTTATTTAAAATTAGAAGTTAATTCTCATCATTATTTCAACCTTTTAAATAACCAGTTTATTGAAATTAAATTCATTCATTTATAACATTGGATAATTGGATAAGTTGATAACTGTCGAGTTGTTTATTTAGTTTTAACTTTTAAGTTTATTCAGTTTAATAATAATGTATAAATAAAAATATTTAAATATTACCAGAATCCATGGTGCCCTGTAGACTAGTATCATTGGAGACTAGTACCCCTAGAGCTATTTTTTTAAAACAATAATAACAAAATATAATTACTAATTGCAATGACAAACTTATTTAATTTATTAAATAATTTAAATAACCTTAAAAAGTTTAGAACTTGAAAATGTATTGTTTCTAAGTAGTTCGTTTGTTGTTTCAGGACTAACACATGACTGGAGATTAGTTTCAGAAACACTTTTTCTTACTTCACCTAAAAAACAAAAACAAAAAAAGAATGAAATAAATTTTTAAAAAAAAAAGGTAATAAAATTAAGAATGTTTACATAATTTTATTACTTGTGTCAATAAAATATATAATTAGTGTAATATATTAAAATAATATAACTTTTTCGTACACATATTTCTAAATGTTTATACACAAGCAATAAATGATCATACAAGCTGTGTATGCCCAAATAAAAACAAAAACACAAAAGACTAATTTAGTTGTAAGTAATAAACTTCTCTTAACATTTATGCTTAACCTTGGGTTTTCACCTGTTCTGAACCAGTAAATAGAACCAGACATTGCTACTAGTAGCCAAATACCAACTCAATTTGTAAAGCATAATATTTTTGAAGAAATAAGATAAACATATGATAGAAACAATTTTATAATAAACATTGAAATAAACTTGAATATAACATACAGCGACTCATTTTATGTTTAACTTCAATTTTATTGCAATGTTGATCTTTCAAGTAGTTAATTATTGTTGTTATGAGACGAAACAAACGTCTTTCCTTTGGAGATGGGTTATTGCCTTTAAAAAAAAAATATTCAAAACAATTCAACAATTCCTTTACTTTATAAACATTTTTATTATTATTTGATAAACTACCTGTCCAAACCAAACCCTTAATTGATATAGCAGCACTCCTCGCATGTTCTACCTATTTGTCAGTCGATGCATCAACACTCCTTGCATGTTCTACCTATTTTTCAGTTGATGTAGCAGCGCTCCTCGCATGTTCTGCCTATTTTACAGTTAATGCATGTAAAAAGTAAAGAAAATAAAAACAAAAAAATTCTAGTCATTAGTCATTCTTGCGTTTTTTCAGTTTTTTAAAAAATGATCAAAATCAATTAGTTTCCTCTAATTTAATAGTTTTGATTTACGTCAAAATTTATATGTCATAAAGTAGTTATTTTTACCAAAAATGGTAATTTTAAGTTTTTTAACTCCGGTCTTTTAAATGAAGACATATATATTGTAAACAAAATATTGTATATCAGTACATACATCAACTGAGGTATGGGTTTTCAATATGTAATTGCAAATAATAAAACAATTATACAAGCTAAACATGTTTATTCAAAGTTTTCTCTGAAGTTTTTATTCAAAAAAACAGAAAAAATAGAACAAAAATTAGATAAGTGTACAAATAAATCATCAAAAAAATAGTGCACCCTATTTACTTTTAATTTACTGCACTTTTTAAAATCCCACAAAAAAACACAAAAATGCAACTTTATTGACTAGAATCTTTTTTTTGTTTTTTTAATCTAAAAATATTTTTGTTTTTATTCTTTTGTTTTATGCTGTTTTTATTATTTAATGCTATTTGTTTTATTTTGCTGTTTTTTTATTGGCTTAATTGGATTTATTTATGGATTGGTACTATGGAGTGTACATATACCAACTATCTAAATATATTTATAAAGTTATCTAAATATATATATTATATATTATACTTTAGTGTAAAAAGCAATATTTAAGTTATTAATAATGTTATATTTTAATTATAATTATTATAATACATTCAATAAGTTTGATCTTTGAGTCCAATTCCAGAGCAGCAGCTTCAACTAAAAATAAAATATGTTTATACTACTAAATAATTATTTTATTATTATTATTATTATTATTATTATTATTATTATATATATATATATATATATATATATATATATATATATATATATATATATATATATACATAATAATAATAATAATAACTTATATATATATATATATATATATATATATATATATATATATATATAATATATATTATACATAATAATAATAATAATAACTTATATATATATATATATATATAAAATATATATATATATATATTATATATATATATATATATATATATATATATATACATATATATATATATATATATATATATATATATATATATATATATATATATATATATATATATATATATATATATATATATATATATATATATATATATAAATGCTCAACAATATTACTTTCCGCAGCTACCAAAATTTGAATGACCTTCTTATTTACAGCACAGCGTTTAGCTAGGTCAGTTGCTGTTTCATTTTTATGATTTTCCAACAACACATCAGCACCCATCTATAAAAAGTAATTAACAAAATTAATAAAAAATCACAAAAAAAATGCAGAACAAAAATAAAAATGAAATAAAAACAAACTTCTAATAAAAATTCAATAGATTCAACATGTTTATCTGTTTCAGCTTTGCTAAAGTAAAAAAAGTCAAATAGAATTTTATTTTAGACAAATATTTAAATATAAAAATATTAAAAAAAATAAAATTATGAATTAGCAATAATCAAATACAAATAAATATCCCAAATCTATATCAAGAGTTGTGATAGAGTTACACTGTTTACATTATGCTCAAAAAATTTTTGATTGGTAATATTTAAATTATTCAACTGATATTTTAAAGTGGTTTTGTGAATAATTTAAATAAAAAGATTTAAGATAATGCTTTGAAAAAAGTATTTGTTATTTATAATATTCTCCATACATTTGCTATATTACCATAAAATTTAAAATTAGAAACAAAATTAAAAAACCAAACTATACATAACTTATATAAGTTATGCAACTTTATTTATTTTTAAATTTTTATTTTTAAATTTGTTAAATAAACTTATATAAGTTTATAAAGTATAAAATAATACAAGTTTAATTATCGCTTTTAAGGAAAAATATTTTATTTCTAAATTCGTCAATAATAACTAGCTAAAACGTAAACTATATTTTTTAATTTTTTAAATACTTTTTACTTCTATTTCAGGTTTACATATTATTCCGATGGAACTTTCTGGAGCATTCTTGCAAAAAGAAATTTTTTGTTATTTAGTCCAACAGTTTTTAAATGCGTTAAAAATTAGCTCATAAATTATCTTATCAGATAACTTTGTTATGTTCGTCTTTGAAGAAAATAACAAAGTTATTTACTGGTTGTTGCTGATTATCGTCTAAAATTTCAGACAACAGATAAAAATTCTTGACTGAAAATATTAAAATAACTTAAATAAATAAATATATATTATCTGTAAATAATTAAACAAAACAAAGTAAAAAAATATCAATCATACGAAACAGCTGAATGAAGAGCAGACCAACCCTTCTAAACAAAAAAAATAAAAAATCAACTTTACTCTGTATGCCCAATTAGTTACCAGGACATTGATAAAAAAATAACTGTAACTTAGTTGTTAAAGTATTGTTATTTATTCATCCATTATTTTGTGATTATAAATTCTTATAAACTTAAAAAAAAAAACTAAAAGAAGCTAAACTAACTAAATTAAATGATATGACTATTTCAAGCAAACTGTTAGTAGTTTTTTTGTTTTGTTATCTTTATGCCTTTATTTTGGATATTTGGCAGTAGAGAAAAAATAAGTTAATTAATTTTTGTTAAAGTTTTTTCATTGCACTTTTATTACTCAGTGATGCAAAGATATTAGCATTCTAGTTTTAAGAGATCAAGACATGATTTCTAAAATGAAAATTAAAGACAAAATAACATAAATAAGTTTTAACTATCAACCAAATATTTAAATAATTTATAGATTAGTAGATTTAAAAAATATAATGTAAAAAACTAGTTTAAATTCTTTTTTTTGACAAAGTAAAAAAAAAAAAATTATTTATTGCATATATATTAAAAAATAAAACAAAACAAAAAACAACAAAAAAACTTACATCATTAACTGCATTTATATCAACGCCTTTTTCCTTGAAAAAAAATTATTAATTTTCCAATTATTATTCTGTTATATTAAACTTTTATTAGTTATTATTTATTAAAATTTGAAGCTCTTATTTGCTTAAAATTTTTATTGAAAATTGTTTATTTTAAAATGTAAACCCAGACTTTTTAAATTTTTTTTTAGTGATTTTTAATCTTTATTTACTTTTAAATTTTTTTTTAGTGTTTTTTAAAAAATTTAAACTACTAAATTTATTATTCAATTCCTTTTTTCTATTTATTATTATTGTTTTATTTATTATTTTTGTTTTTTATAATATTTAAATATTATAAATATTTTAAATATTGTATAAAAAAATCTTTTTAAAGCATAGCGAGAGTATTTATGATCGTAAATATATATCCTTGACTGGATAGATATATTTCATAATGGTGTGTAATATGTTTAATGTAATGTTAATATAACACATGTTTTATATAATGTTAATATAATGCAATAAAGATTGGTGCATTAATCCACCAGATATATTTGTTACACCAAAAAAAACCCAGGTACATTAAAGAAAAATATAATAACACACACAATTGTATATAAATATATATTTTTTATGTAATAACTATAATAACATAAATATTATATATATTTACCCATAAATAAATATGCATGTATAGAGAGCAAATAAAAGATTATTCACAAATATATACAAAAATATAAACTAAAAAAAGAGGGCAGAAAGATAATAAAAATTTTGGTGTTGTAAGATGCAAAAAAAAAAAAACGTACTGGTCTTATGACTAAAACAATTCAATTTTTAGAGACTAAGGACTAGACCAATTCAAATTTTAACTTGTGTTTTCTACTGTTTAAGTGTTTTAATTTTTTTATTTATAGCTTTTTTGAAATTAATTTTAATATTTAAACTCAGTTTTTTATTATAATGTTATTGTTATACTGTTACCTTGTTCATTTATTTAAAAAAGTTTTGATTCAAAAATGTTTATTTGCATAAAAAAGTTTTAGCAACTTTGTTTTTGTATTTTAGAAATTCATAAATTAATGTTTAAAATGAATTGAAATTAAAATGAATGAGTTGTATCAGCAGCAGAATAAAATAGCATATAAATAAATTTTTTTTTGATCATAAAAATGGCAACCTTACTAGTAACAAAGCTGCACAAGCCAAGTATCCACCTTCACAAGCATAATGCAATAAAGTATTTTTATTGGAATCTGAATAAATTATTAAAACAATTATCATCATCATCATCATCATCATCATCATCATCATCATTATCATCATCATCATCATCATCATCATCATCATCATCATCATCATCATTATATCATCATCAGCTTCATCATCATCATCACATCAGCTTCATCATAATCATCATCATCATCACTTCATCATCATCATCATCATCACATCAGCTTCATCATAATCATCATCATCATCATCATCATCATCATCATCAGCTTCATCATCATTATCAACTTCATCATCATCATCATCATCATCATCATCATCATCATCATCATCATCATCATCATCATCATCATCATCATCATCATCATCATCATCATCATCATTGTAAGTGACCAGGGTTGATTGGAATCTGAATAATTTATTAAAACAATATTCATCACCATCATCCTCATCATCATCAGCTTCATCATTATGATCCTTTTAAATACTCCAGGTCAAGTCAGGTTCAGGATCATCAAAATCACCCTGCTACTGGTATCATATAGCCCAGTACTACTTGTTCCATGCCCTGCTGCCTTATAGATGCCTTTTTTTAGACAAAGGCTAGGAGAAACTAACTCTGACTTAAAAATCCCATGGATTGGGGCTCTTGGTTAAATAAAGGCTAGAGATAATGTCTCAATAAAAATACTCATCTTGGGCAGTTGTTAACTGTATCCAGATAAAATTCTTCTTCTTTGGGGCTCTTGGTTGAGTAAAGGATAAAGATGGTGCCTTGATAAAAATACTCATCTTGGGCAGATGTTAACTGCATCCATCTACTATCTTGTAGTCTTGTAAAAGGCCTTCTAGGCAAAAGCTTCAGGGATAAGCAGAATAATTCTGCTAACCAGCCTCAAACCCTTTTTTATCTATTAGGCTGGCATAGATGTAAAACTGTGTTACATTGTTTCCTACCTAAGATGAATGCTATGCAACTCTTCCTGTTATCTCTTAAAGGGGTACAGCTCTAAAACTCAGTTTAATGGTTCTAAGGCATGTTGGTAGTAAAAATTTCTGAACTCTGTGGTAGCTCTTACAGAGGCTGAAACCATTAACAGCTGCGAAATATCAGAGTATTAATAGTGCCTTGCTGCGAATGGATTTTGTCCCTGTTAATACTTTTAGTGTGCATTGTCTAAGTCACATAAGGAGCCCTATGTTAGGACTTATGGTTAATTAAAAGGACTGAGATAACTGCATAGCTGTTTGATTAGGAGGCACTGCTCTATCTATGAATGAGTCAAGTTCTCTTCAAACTTAAATCATGCAAAAAGTAACATAAAATACTCAACATAAAAAATCTCCCCACCAAACTGTTTTAATCTTTTACAAATATTTGTGGTCTCTGAACCAATCTTCCATCAGTTGAACCTTACCACTTGCAAAATTCACTATACTTGGTTGTTCTTAGCGAGACTAATTTAAATTCTGCAACTCTACCTTTAGATCTCAGTGTTGATGGGTTCTATCTTTTAATTAGACTCCAATAGTCACATGCTTGGGTTAGGGGTACACAAACATCAATATCATTCAGAAATCAGGTTTAAATACTTTGACTATTTTTTCATGTGCTTCTGTTTAGCACCTCTTCAGCCTATAACTTTTCTCTTATTTTTTTATAGTTCTCCTTCTTCCCAAGACTGTACTCTTTTAGATAACTTCTGATCAAATTGAATATGCCCTTTTTTCTTTACCCCTTTACCAATATTGTTGTTATTGGTAACATTAATGTTTATCACACTGAATGGCTTGGCTTTAACCCCACTGACCCTGCTGGCATACCTTAACATTTTGCCAGGGCCGGGTTCATTACAAGTCCTATATTTAGCTGGGGCTGGGCCACTAGTCACTTACTAATTATCATCATCATCATCATCATCATCATCATCATCATCATCATCATCATCATCATCATCATCATTATCATCATCATCATCATCATAATCATCATTATCATCATCAAAACAAACAAAAAATTACCAACAGTATTAACATCACAACCCAGGTTGATCAATGTTATTACCAAACAATCTTGCCCTTAAATAATAATTTATTCTTATTTTACACACATAAACATAAATAAAATAAAAAAATAATAAGCATAAAAAAAATAATAAATACAGACATTTATAAACTTTGACAATTGTTTATGAATAATAATAATAAAAATAGTAATAATAATATTAATAATAGTTCACTGTGGGCCAAAGAGACTGCAGTGTATGTAGTTGTTATATATTTAGTTTTAAACCTACTCAGAGTAGGTTTAAATACTAAATACTTTAACTTTTACATTTTTAAATACTAAAAAAGCATTAACTTTTACATACCACTCTAGAGCAACAATAAGAATCATTTGATTTTTTTTGAATTGTGTACTACTAATATTTTAAATATTTTTGTTTTTAATTTTATTTAAATTATTTAAAATTTAATTTAGATTTTATTTTATGACCCTATGACCCACTTAATTATAACCATTTTTCCCTATTACTATTCATAGAACTTTGTTTGATTTAAATTTTTTTTTTTTATTGTTACAAGACAAATACTCTTGAATAAAATTTAAGTTACACAGCACAAAACCTTATATTTGAGTGACACATAAAACCTGGCAGTCATTTGAGAGACACATAAAATCTGGCAGTCATTTGAGTGACACATAAAACCTGGCAATCATTTGAGTGACACATAAAATCTGGCAGTATCTTTGGCACTAAGTGAGTTTCATTTAAACAAATTTTTTTTTTTAGTTTTCAAATTTTTTGGTTTTTATTTTTTTACTTTCAAGTATTTTTTTGTTTTTGAATAAAAATTCAAAGCATAAAACTTAAATAAGAAGTTTTAAAAAAAAAATTTAGAAAATTAAATTTCAGAAATCACAAAGAAATTTTCAATTCTAAAAATATATAAAATTTAAATTACCTCTTTTCACAGCATCAAATATAGCATCAACTTTCTGCTTATTTGTTTTCAAGCCATTTATAACTGATAAGTTACTTTGAACTAAAATCATGTACATGGAAATATAAACTTAATTTTGTAAATACTCTATAAGTTCTAAATTCTTAAATCAAAAAATTGTAAAAACAATTAAAACAAACACTCTGCAGCAAATGAATTGCTTTTTCAAATTTCTCAAACTTTAATTTTTTTGTTGAGAAAAACAGCAATATAACTTCCATTAATGAAAACAAAAATAAAAAATTTTCCAATTTCTAAGAAAAAGCAAAAAAGTGAAAAGAAATCAAATAGGCTTGTTTATAGGATTGTGAAGTTTATCGTGAAGTTGCCCTCAGCGATTATAGAGATAGCAATCATAGAAATAGTGATCATAGAGATAGCGATCATAGAGATAGCGATCATAGAGATAGCATATAAATAAAGAGTTTTTTAATCATTTAAACTATCACCTAGCCATTTAAGATTTTGAATTTTTTTTTTTTGATTTAATACTTGATGTATTTACAATTTTTATTACTAATAATTAATGTATTTTTAAAATTTTTCATAAAGAAAATTTTTAAGAATTACCTTCACCAAACTTTTCTTCACATATAGCTAACAAAGCTTTTTCAGTTTTAATTTCTGCCTCACATTGTTTTATGTGGCATCTTGTGCAAACCTTTTCAGAAAAAAACAACTTAATATTAGTAAATAAAAATAAATAAATCTCAATACAGTTAAATTTAAGTGAAGATTTTAATATTTCAAAGCAATATAGTAATATATACTTATTATTATTAATTAAATTCTAATTAATTAAACTAATTATGTTCTTATTAATTAATTTTTTTAAATTTGCAAGTTAAATGAGGTGGGACTATATGTAGCAACAATCACTGTTCAACAAAGTTTGCATAGATTGGGCATCAGAAGTATAAAGCCAGCACAAAAGACAATATTAACTTGGTTAGGATGAAGTTCATCTATGCATATTTAAAGATTGTGTTATAAATTGGTAATTTAAAAGTTATTCAATAACTTTTTTTAATAGAATAACACAAGAAACAATTTTTTTTTATTTCATTATTAAATTTACCTGCCCAAAAGTGGCTACTACATTCAAGGAGGTTTCTTAAAAAATTAATTTTAAATTTATTAATTAATCGTAATATTTTTTAAATCTTTCTCTAAACTCTAAAATTTATTTAAAAGGTTTTTTTAATTAAACGAGGCCAATGTGTGGAGAAATAGGTTGATTTAATGAGATTATTATTTTTTTCGAACCTAAATACTTCAACTTTAGATTTAAGTATTTAAATATATAAAATCAAAATTAATTCCAATTATACTCCAAACATTTTTTATTCAAAAATAAAAATTATTTACAAGATTTTATTTTTATTTTACTTGTTTAATGAATTACAATAGGATAGAACAAAGTGAATGAACCATATAGAACAGAATGAATCAATAAGATAAATTGTATTTACATTTTAAATAGATTTTTTTTGTTTTAAATTCTGTCTAAATAGTTTTTTATGGAATGCTAAAAAAGTATTTCTAAAAAATTTACACTGTTACTATTAACTATTGCAAATGTATATTATACATTTTTATACTTTTTGAGTATAAAAATTTAAATAATTTATAATAATTTAAACATTCACAATTAAAACCTCATAAGTTCAAATTTTAGTATCTAACAAAAACTAAGTGTAAGTAAAGTTCTCTCCTCTAATTAACTGCAGGGGTTTTGGGAAAAAATCTTGTTGATTTAAACTAGTTAATACCCCTCCGATCAATGATTTTTCAAAACATCACCTCCCCCCTTCCCTTCTAAAAATTGACACTCTATCCAAACAAACAATATATATATATACATACATACATACATACATACATACATACATACATATATATATATATATATATATATATATATATATATATATATATATATATATATATATATATATATATATATATATATATATATATATATATATTATTTATATATATATATATTATTTATAAAAATATATACTAATATATATCAGGGCAAAACAAATCAACGAACATAAAAACACTTATAAAAAAGACAAAAAAACAAATGTCACGTTTCTTTACTTTTGCTTAAAAATTTTCAAAACAAATGCATTACTTCAGCAACAATTTTTCCAAAATATTATATGATTGACTTTTTATTTATTATAAAAAACACATATTTCTAATAAAAAAAACAATTAGTTACTAAAATTTAAAACACATTTTAAAGACTTTAAAATAAACCATGCTTAAACATGATTAATTTATTCAATAGGGTTACATTTAAGTAAAATGACTAAGCATGTTCTTGAAGAAAGTAATTATGTTTAGCATAGTTTTGCATGGGTTAACAAAAACATGCCAAATTTTACTTAAAATGAATACATTTGCAATTATTTTAAAAGAAACTAATGCTTGAAACATTACAATTGATTGTTTTCTAAAGTGTGCATTTTTTAAAATTTTTTTTATTTTGCTTAAAGTGATGTAATGTTTGCTTGTATATTAAAAACATTTTAAAAAGTTTTAAAAAGAATTCTTAAGTTTTGCTTAAATATATATAATCTAATAATATAGAGTTGTTATATTTATTATATTTTTATTTTTTATTATGCGTTTAACAGCACCAATAATATGATAATTTTATGAGCTTACTATCAAATAATTAATATAATATAATTATTTTTAAAAGTTAAAAAAAAATAATGTCAAAACAACTTTTATTTAATTTTTAGTTCCTTATATTTTAATTTCTTTAAGTTTATGTTTTTTTATTAGTAAATAAATTTAATGAACTAAATTGTGAAAAATTCACTACTTTGTATCAACCAATAACAGTTTCAATTATTAGGTAATTGCATGTTAATTATTATTAATTTGCATGCACCTTGCAAAAGCGTAAAATATTGTTTTAAAAAAATAAAAAATTGAATAAAATCAATTCGCATCTTTGATATAACAACTTAATAAGTAGAATGAAAATTATTTGAGAATAAAACTTATTTGACATATATCTCTTAAATAAGATATATACACATTGGTTTGATATTTAGTTATATTATTATATTATATTGTATAATATAATTGTATAATTATATTATACTATTACTGACAACATTAATTATTACTATAATTATCTCCATCAATGTTTATCTTATTTCAAAATTTATTTGATTTTGAAATTTTGATTTGAGAATGAGTTTTGCACTAATAATTTCAGCCATAAACTAAGTGATTAAATTTTAGCCTTCTGTTCTAAACTAAAAAAGTATCCTATGGTAAAAGTAAACTTTTTAACTACAAAAAACATATCTCTAATGTTGTCTGAATAATTAGCGTATCTTAAAAAACAGGAAAATTTATTTTTACCTTTTCATGGTCATCAAGAATCATTATGCATGCTATACAAGCTGCTGATAAACATGATCGGCAGTGTGACCTAGAAAGATATTATTTTATGTATTAACAAATGGTGAAGATATAATACATAGGTTGCTATGTATTATATCTTCAATATATTTCAATATACAACATGCACAGTTGAGATATAATACATAAGCTGCAACAATATACAACATACACAGTTTGGATAGATTTTATAACAATCCTATAATTGATATCTATCCCAGATTTTTATTTGTATTAACATAACTATTTTTTAATTAAAAAAAAAAAATTACAAGAAGAGATATATGTTCTCATGCTGATTTTTTTTAATTGTTTAAATTCTCTCAAATTTAGAAATCCAAGAAACTTTTCTCCAGCCCCGCATTATTTCTGTTTATCCTAGTTAAATTTTGAAGCCAACCAGCTTACATTTTTATTTTATCTTGCTATATTTTTTCAAGTAGTATTTCTAAATTCTACATGAAATAGTATAATTGCTGTTTAAACATAGTTGCTTTCTGCCTTGCATAGTTTTATTAACAGGTTTATACAATAAATGAAAGATGTTTGACAGTCATTATATGTTTGACAGTCATTATATGTTTGACTGCTCAGTTTGAGCAGTCAAACATAGAAAAAAATACTCACATTAACACTCACATATATAATAAAAGAACATATATGACTGATCAAATATGTTTTTTAATTAAAGGCTTTTATTTACTTATACTTTTATTACTAATAAAAAAAAAAGTCCTTTTTATGACTAAGTATTCCCAAAGTTTCATATGCAAACTTTATAATAAAGAATAATTAAACAAAATGTGAGAAAAGTTTTATGACTTCTTGAAAATCAATTATTTTGTATAGAAAAAGAAAAGCAACAAAAAAGTAACATTAAAAAAAAAAATTATAAAATGAAAAATACACAAAAATGGATTTAAAAAACAAAAACTATAAAAAATTGAGATAAATATTAAGGTAATTATTAAGAATTTAATTCTTTGAAATTTAAAAAAAAGTTTAAAATTAACAAGAAAAAAGTTTTAAAATTACTAAAATTATTTAAAAAAGACATACAATTTTTATATTTAAAATATTAATGAGCATTAGATTGTAGATTATTAAATTTGAAAACTTCAAAAATAAAAATATTAAACATTTAATAGAATAATTTATATTTAAAATGATTTTATTTAAACATTTGGTATTCAAAATCCAAGAAAAATTTATAATTTATTAGAATACTATATTATAAAAGAAATTTAGAATTTGAAATGTTTTATTATTCCCTGACTAACCAAGAAAAAAAGTATTATTTTCCATGACCACTAAAATCACTCGCTGACTTACTCTGACATTCCCTGACTTTCTTATAATTTTCCTTGATGCAGTTGAAAAAGACGCTTTTGTCCTTGATTTGCTATGAGTGTATAAACCCTGAAAATGCTTTGCACAAAGAAAATTTACTAACATGATAATTTTTAACATATTTTTACATTTTAGTTTGAATATTTTATTCATTACATCAACTCATTTGATTTTTTATTCACAATTGTATCAAATTTTAGCACATGTTTTAAACAATCTGAATTGTTCGATATGCATTTTTTAAAATTTAAGTGACATAAACTTGTTAATTTTTTTTAAACAAGATCGCCCATAAATCACACAATGTTAAATTTATTTAAATACTAGAAGTAGGAGATCATATGATTTCCTACTTCTAGTATTTAAATAAATTTATCCATTTGTTTTGCTACAATTTTAACTGAACTTAAATTTTTAATTTTTGGTAATTAAAGACTCTGCGAGCTAAACTTGTGATCTTTTTTATTTTGTTTATTATATAATATTAGCATTGTGTAACTTATGGATGATCTCTAAATACAACCGCTTGTTACATGTAGCTGGTAAAACACTTAATATGAAAGTTAGTTAAATTTTACAACTTATCTAAATAAAATAGTTAAACAAAGTAATTTAAATTAGTTAAACAAAGCTGAACAAGTAATTTAAATTAGTTAAACAAAGCTGAACAAGTAATCTATATTAGTTAAACAAAGCTGAACAAGTAATTTAAATTAGTTAAACAAAGCTGAACAAGTAATCTAAATTAGTTAAACAAAGCTGAACAAGTAATCTAAATTAGTTAAACAAAGCTGAACAAGTAATCTAAATTAGTTAAACAAAGCTAAACAAGTAATCCAAATTAGTTAAACAAAGCTGAACAAGTAATCTAAATTAGTTAAACAAAGCTGAACAAGTAATCTAAATTACTTGTTTAAATATATTTATCTAATATTATTTAAATAAATTCTATTAGTATACTCAAAATCTTGTTTACTCAAACTAATTCTTAACAAATAGTTAAGAATTAGTTTGAGTAAACAAGTTAATTATTTCAAATAAACAAATTTTTATGCCTTATTTTTGAACTTAATAATCCTAAAATTTTTGAAAAATATAAATAACAATATTTGTTTAAAAATTTTTAACTGAATAAAGAGTACCTTCCCTTGATAATGCTAGTACCAAAATACTTCATAAAAGGTGTACCACATTTTGAACAGAACTAATAATTTTAATAAACAAAGTTTTTTTAGTTTTTAAAACTTAAAACAAGCAATAACTTTTAAAACTTACACTCTACAAGGCTGCAAGCAACCTTCAAATAGAGAACAAATAATAAAATAAACAAGAATGAATGTAAAAATAAAAACAATATTTAAGTGGTATAGATGATAAAATTATTTTAAATAGCAGAATACTTATCAAACTAAAAAATTGATGATGTAATAAATGATGATGTAATGAATGATGATGTAATGAATGATGATGTAATGAATTGATGATGTAATGAATTGATAATGATGACTGAAAACTAATAGCAGTTGTTTATTCGTTTCATACAAATATTACTTTTGAGAATAATTATAGAAATAAATGGAGATAACAGTTATTAGAAAAATAAACTTTTAAAAATGTAAACTATATTAAAAAAGAACCATAGTAGCAAGAATTATTGGTGCAATAATGATGCCATTTTGGGCACCTTGGTCAATATTAAAAAAGATATGCGATATTGCCCCAATAATGATAAACAAAGTTGTGCCAATATTGACATGTCAGCAAGTATTATCATGGCGATATCCAACATTGTTTGTACAATATTAGAATGCCAATATTGGCAATTAACTTGTTAATATTGACATTTTTACACAATTGTGTGCATGTGTAGCAAATTTTGTTAAGGAAATATATTGTCTTTAAATTTTTTGTTAATTATTTATTGTTATTTATTAAATTTTTACTGCAGTAATCAATCAGAAAACTGCAAGAACTTGTTTTACATAATTCCCAAGGTTTTAGATCACCATATTGAATCAATAACAAAAAGAATTATGAAGATATATTATAATCTTGAGTCGCATTTTATCTTTTTATCCTTGAATTCATTTTATTATGGTTTTTATTGGAAAAAACATGACTAAGTTTTATTTAATTGTGTTTTTTCTTTTTTAAGTTTTTATAAACCCACAAATTAAAAAAAATATATATAAAATGTTAAACATTTTTTTGTTTATATCAATTTACATCAGCTGTTGTTACAATTTGCAAAGATAGTTCTTATTAAAACATTGATATGTAAGTTTTGTAAAATAGAATATGTAACAACAGTTCCTATCAAGTTTAACTTGATATTGAACTCAAATTGCACATTCTAACATCTGGTGCAATATCTGTCTGCTTTCTCTATGACATCTTTCTAATTGACTTCTAACTTTTACTCTTGATCCTTCCTAATTCTTAAAATTATTTACTCTTGGTCTGTGAAGTGGGTTATGATGCTCTTTAGTGAGCTGAACTTGTCTTTGCATGCCTTGGTATGTGGCCTCTATATGGCAATTAGCCGGAGGAGGATAAACCATCATACCAAAGATAGTTCTTATTCTTGTTCAACTATGTTATTTATAGCTGTTAATGTTGTTTTATATATATATATATATATATATATATATATATATATATATATATATATATATATATATATATATATATATATATATATATATATATATATATATATATATATATATATATAGAGCCAATATTGAGATAAATATTGTACCAATCTTGGTTACTACTAGGGAAACAAAGTCAAAATAGGTTTATATCTACCCCAGCCTTTTAGAAAAATACTGGTTTGTGGGGCTGATGAGGACTGTGAGACTGTCAAATTACCCATTTAAGAATGTAAGGCTGGTTAAATAGAATTTTCTGCTTATTCCAAATCTTTGCCAAGAAGGCCTTTTATAAGATAGTTACTGGATGCAGTTAACACCTACAAAAGATAAGTATTTTTATTTAGACAATATCTCTGGCCCTTACTCAATCAAGAACCTGAAGGCTCTGCGTTTATCAGAGTTTACTTTTCTTAGCTTTTAGTTGGGATATAATATATAAATCTGCCCACAAAATAGCCAATTTATGTGACTATCAGATTTTTTTGGTTTGCATAAACTTTGCAGATATGCTTAAATTAGTTTAAAAAAACTTTAAAATGCAAAATGTAATATGTGATTGCATAAAAACCCTTATAAGATTATAGCAAGAATATTTAACTTTTAGAACAATCTCTAATCTCAATCTCTAATATTCTATTTGATTGTCAAATAAAATATTGAAAATTTAAATGTTTTTAAGAAAAGAAAAGATGTGAACTTAATGGACTTGATTATATTAAAAGGTTTATATGCTAAGAACAAGTTGTCTTTATACTTATCATGTCAAAAAATGAGTAATGATGAGGAAACAAAAAAATATATAATTTTACCTTACACTCGCATGCCTTGAATGAATGCCTGCATTCATTACAGTTTTTTCCAGCTAAAATAAAAAATACAAACAAAAATAAAATGGAAATAAAATAACGATAACAAGGGAATTCATAGGGTTGTGGGTTCGGGCGTTTAAGTCCATTTATTTAAGACCATAGCCAATGATGCTGTTGAGCTAAAGTAAAAGCAACTGAGAAAATAAATAAATTTGAAACAAAACTCATAAACTAGTTGTGGTAGGAAAGGATTAAATGATACAAAGTTTAAAATAAAATTTAACGTATTCTTTTCAGAAAAAAATTTAAAAGAGAAAGTTAATTTAATTTCCCTTTTTTTATTTCCCTAACTTTATTTACATAAACACATTTTTATATGGATCAAAGTTTTAAATTTTATGTTTTTTTAAAGTTGCATTTTTTTAAATTTAAAATGCTTCGTTTTACAATTTTTTTAAATTTAAAAATCTCCTAAAATTTTATAGAAAAAAAAATTCCTTTTATTAAATTAAATTAAAGTTACTTTTTTATGTTCCTTTTACATTAAACTATTTCGTTTACTTATTTTAATTGAATTTAAGCTTACTTATTTTAAATGAATTTTTTTCAGCGTGTTCAGGTTAAGTAAGTGTAAGTGCTAATACACAAAAGTTTCGATTAATATATAAATGCATTTATAACTATATATAAATGTATTTATAAC
The DNA here is from genome assembly GCF_022113875.1 of Hydra vulgaris. Taxonomy (NCBI): domain Eukaryota; kingdom Metazoa; phylum Cnidaria; class Hydrozoa; order Anthoathecata; family Hydridae; genus Hydra; species Hydra vulgaris. The sequence continues at coordinate 38,799,732 of NC_061170.1, read as the reverse complement.
TATATATAAATGCATTGCTAGATATATTATAATCAAGCCTGTAGGCAAAATTATTTTAGAGAATTTTTTTAGTAAGTATAGTTTATATAAAAAGTTTATGAAAAGATTTTTTTTTTTTTTAGATTTCAAAATGTTTTTTAACAAAAGTTTTTTCATTATCATTAATCGATCATAGAATGAACGCCAATTAGAAATGATTAACTAGTTTATGAGGAGTATACAAAGATTTTATTAAAGCCAAAATGTTAACAAAAATTGTTGAAAAATTTTATTTTCTTTGACAGTTTAGAAATTTACCCATAAACAATTTCTTCTCATTGAATAATAATAATAATAATAATAATAATAATAATAATAATAATAATAATAATAATAATAATAAATAGTGGGTAATTCCATATCAAATGACCCATAAATTTTAAAAAATGTCACTATATCTCAGATTCTGCTAATTTTTATACAGTTGATAATAATAAGTAAAATAAAAATTAGATGAAAATTTTAGCCTCTGGTTCCTAGAAGATCCTGAAACATAACCATTTACTTTTAGTAGATATTGGCTAAGCCCCTCTTGTTCCCTCTTTGCAACATTTATTTAGTGATTTCAAGTTACATAACTTTAAAAATATTTGAATTTTTTTACTTAAAAATGTGTAATTGGCTTTATTTCAGGGGTGAAGGACTGGTGATCTGAGAGTGTGAGCATCAGTTGTGAAACCTTTTTTAACAGATCAATATAGGAAGCATTGTATTGAATTTATTCTCTCTCACTTACAATTTTTCGCAAATGGTACAAGGCAGTTTGTAAATATGTTTAACTCGATTCATGTAGATTAAAAATGGTTCTTAACCATCAACATGTAAAATCGAAAAATTTTATCATAAAAATAATGTTCCTGGCCACCGTTGCAAGACCAAGATTTGACCAACATACAAATGAATAGCTTGAAAGAAAGAGCCTGTGAAGAGAAACAGGAAAAAGTAAAGAAAGGGAGCACTAGCTACAACTCCAATTATTGTAAATAAATTTAAGTATCGCAACATCGTTTCAAATAATGTTTTACTAGCCATTAATTCAAAATGGCCAGGAAATCATATTGAAAGGAGTCAAACTATTTTTATACAAATGGATAATGCAAAACCACATAAAGCAATTGATGATTCAGAACTTATGGTGAAATTATGGTTGCCTATTTCTCTTTTTGTTGAACAAAGTGTTCTAAGAAAACCCCTTAAATTTTTAATTCAATAAATAATCTGGATTTTTGATTTAGTTTATTATATTTTTATATATAAGCACGTGTAGATTAACAAATATACAAAAATAAGATGAGAAAATAGCCTAGGTTTGGTTTATTGTGGTATATATATATATTTTTTTTATTTTAACTCACCTCCTCAAGGCCGAGAAGGCCACTACAGACGAGGAGGCTACTTATTTGTGGCTATAACCCTCTCTCAACTCTATAACTCCGAAACACGAACCTTGACGAACAAGGCCGCTGCGTGGAGAAACGAGTTGAGCGTGGTGCTACCAGGGACGTGGTGGGGATCGAACTCGGAACCACTCATTTATGAAGCGAGCGCTCTACCACTACACCACTACCGCATAGCTACAATTGTGTGTATGCACATACACATAAAGAAGCACCAAAAAAACCTAAATTAATAAATAATGTACTACAAAAATTGTATTTAAATACTGTACTACAACAATTGTATTTGAAAACTTGTATTATGGGCCACTGTGGCCTATAATACAAGTTTTCAAATATTTTTTTTATTTTCTCATTTTATTAAAAATATTTTTTTCTCATCAAAATTAGTAATATGATCAAATCAAAATAGTAATTTGGAACAAACAAAAAATGTGAAATCGGAACAGTATTTCGGAATGGAGGGAGTATAGCAAACAGAGTTAATTAGTTGAACTTTATGAATTTTTAAAAATATATATCTTTTCATGAATGAAATAATTTTTTTTTTTTTTAATCAACTTTAGTAAACTTCATGCGTTTAATGCTATCAATTAATATTTAGATTCCTGTAGAAGTCAGATCATTTCTGTTGATTATAAATGGTCTAACCAAAATTACTTCTAAATGCAAAGAAATACTCTTGAGTGGTAGCTAAGAGGTATTAAGTAAGAAAAAGGTAATCAGGTAGAAAAAGCTTGTACGCTTGTAAATTCTAAAAAAGAATAAATCTTAGACTTTTTGATAGCAAAGAAGTTTTTCTTCTGGATAACTTTGATGCATGGAAAAATATTTGAACAATTAATACAAAAAAAAAAAAAAAATGTAAAAAAAGCCTACAGCAATGACTATAAACATAAATGCAAGAATGCATGGTCGTCATGGTGCGTCGTGGGGTTGGTAGAAAAATATATGATCTTTAGTCCCTGGGCAAAAAAATTTATGTTTTACCTGATAAAGTAAAAAGTAGTAAAAGTAAAATGAAATATAAAAATTATTTCAGTATAATAAAACAAAACATGATGGATACCTATGGATAAAACATATGGATAAAACAGCTATATATATGGTTAAATAAAAGACCTATATGTTAATATGGAAAACACAGGTATGCAACTAATGCAACTCTTTGACATTAAAAAAATGCAACAAAGACTTTGTTATATTTTATTTAGACTGTGAAAAAATAAAATTTTAAAATAATGATATAATGATGATTTAAAATTAAAATATTACCATTTTTTAACTCCATAATCAGAAACAGTTTAAATACTCAACGACACGTGAACCATTGAAAAAGGATACCCGGATAAGGACACAGTTTTGCAGGCTTTGTTTATTTTTCATTACTAATTTATTTCAAAATTTTTGAAACTTTTATTGTTGTTTGTTGTCTGTCAAAACGACGTTCTTTGTTTTTTTAGACGTCAATTTGTTTTGGCACACATGAATTCAAATCTATTTTGCTGTATTCGGCCGTAACTGTTGTATTGTGACCGAAACTAAAATTACTCGAAGTACTTAATGAAAATACGCGATTTTAAAAAGCTTTAAAAAAATTCATAACTTTTATTTTGCCAGCTTCCAAATAAAATCTTTTAAGTTGTCCAATTTTTAAAAATTGGAAAGTATTTTTGCCGGGTTTACAAAAATGTATTTTATATACCTTTATATATAGCTATTTGTTTTTAAATCCAGCAAAAATACTACAAAACAAAACAAAATCCTGGAGAAATATATTACGTTTGTTTGCAAAAAAAAAGTTCTTTAAGAACGTAAAAAATCTATAGCGAAACGGGGAAAAAAAAGATAAGGTTCCAATAATTAGTAGTAACTGTTTAAAACTTCGATAATTATACCTAGCATGGAGGTATTCCAAAAACAATTTTTTTTTTTCGTCATTAAAAAATAATCTTTTACAATGTTTTTACAACATAAAAAATGTAACATTAAAGTTTCGACCGGAGCTGGCAGAAGACATGGTCTTATCATCCAGCCCCGTTAATATAACTAAAAAATTCAGCCGACAAAAATGAAAAAGAAAAAAAGAAACTAAAGCAAGAACTGATTTAAAAATCAATTTGCTATTTACAGAAAAAAAAGAAAAAAAATTAATTATTTCTTCTCATTATTATTATTTTTTTAATTCTTTATCTAATTCTACTTTTATTTTTAATATACACGCACGCACACACATACACAAATATGCACACGCACACACAAATATGTCTGTTCATAAATATATACATACAAAATCAAATAAATCTGTTTTATATTTCATCTACAAATCGCGTAAGATGTAACAAATATTGCATTTACAAATTGAGTTTTGTTTAATCTTATACAAGTTACCATACAATATAATTAAGATTTTAATAATAGAATAGTAATTGCTTTAAATCAAAATCAAATAATGTTGTTTTGTTGCACGTTTGAAATGTTGAAATGAATTTAAAGTTTTTATATTACTTGTTAAAAGCAAGTTCCATAACCGCGTTCCTCGGCAAGATATCGAAAAATCAGCTTGTTTTGATAACGTTTTTGGTATAATAAAATTAATTGTTGAGTATTTAGTTTCGTATTTGTGGTTTAAAGAAAAAAAAGTAATTTTGGAAAATGCTTGGTAGCATACCATTTTTAAACTTACACATAAAAATAAGTATGTTAAGAATATTTATTTCATAGACATTAGGCACTCCAATTTCTCTTAGTAGTGGTCTGGCACTTGCGTATTTATTTGCATTATTTTGCGACTTGCTCGTTTTTGATCACATTTAACTTTGAAGGATAAGTACTTGCCCAGATAATATTGCAGTAGCTGATGTAGCTATTAATAAATGAAAAATAAATAATTTTTAAACAATTTGTGTTCAGGTGATGTTTTGTTTTATACATAATACCAATAATCTTAGATATTTTATTTTCTATTACTTTGATTTGATTACTCCATGATATGTTCATTAAGTATTACGCCTAAAAATTTGATTGAGTATTCTCATTTAAGTTTAGTTTTATCAATTAATAAATCAGGTAGTTTTAAGAGGAGGGTTTCAGATTTTGATAATTTTGTAAAAAGAATATATTTACTTTTTTTGACATTTAAAGAGAGTTTGTTAGCCTCAAACCATTCGTTCAGGTTTTCAAGTTCTTGATTCCCAGTGGGCATTTCGACGTCGAACGAACGTCGAGCGACGTCGGATCTCGACGTCGGATCGACGTTGGGTTTACGTTGGAAATGGAAATGTTATTTGACGTCGGATAAACTGACATCGCGCGACGTCGGCATTCTGATGAAAATCCAACGTGTTTTTTGAAAACTAAAAAATAATGCCTTCAACAGGAGTCGAACCTCGGTCTATTAGATACTATATTCTACGCGCTTACCACTACACCACAGGAACATATTGTTCCATGTGTTTATTTAGTAATTTATACTTGTAGCTATTTGGGAATTATTACTTTGATAAGAAATAATTTTGTTTAAATATTATATAAATATTAAAACGAATAGTTATATATTATAAAAAATGTATACTCGAAATGGTTAATAGTTAAAAAACTATGCTAGTGCATCATACAAAACCTCATGATGTTTTATCAACCATTATTCAAACTTTTTTCCATTAATAAAAAAACACGCTTAGTTCACATAATTATTGAAAAGCGCAATTGCACACATATTGTTGGGTTTGGATTAAATTTTCATCAGCGATGTCTTACGACGTTGTTCCGACGTCGTTTTAAGGACGTTGGATTGACGTCGGAAGACGTCAAAAGACATCGGAGTACGTTAATAATATGACGTTGCCCGACGTCTTTTTATCGACGTTGGATCGATGTCAGTACTGCAACGTTTTTTGGACGTCTTTTATAAGATGTCGAAACAACGTCAAAATACATCGAAACGACGTCAGGGGATGTTGAGATAAAGACATCGCCTGACGTCATTTTACTGACATCGGAACAACGTCGGAATAGGTCTTTTGACATCGCTGATGAAAATCGTACGTAAATCCGACGTCGGATTGACGTCGGGTGCCCACTGGGTTAACAGTGTTAAATAATAGGCTAATGTTTGTGTGGCTAAAGAATACTTGCGTATCATCAGCAAAAAGGACAAAATTAAGTATGTTAGAAGATAAGTAGATATCGTTAATATAAACGAGGAATAACAATGGACCGGGAATCGATCTTTGCAGGACCCAACACGTAATGTTTTCAAGTCGAGTTACAGTGTTGTTATAAATAAAATGAGATATAGTAATCTATTTTGATTTTTTGCACTGCCCTATATTAATTCTGTCTTGATAAAAGCAATAAACGCAATCGTATTTTTAAATAATTTTAATTCTAATTAATAATTAGTTGCGTGTTCTGATCATATTATGGTGTCTTATGCTTCCAATATTAAATAATAATTTAATGTTAAAATAATTTAAGGTTATTTTTAAATAATCTCACCATATGATGCGCTAACGGTGACCAAATAGAAGTATGACACCTTGGTATAAACCGTCACCGTAAAACCCCCAGCGCGTATTGTGTATATGTATATATTATCAGTATTTATTTAAATAAATCTAATTTTAGCCGAACTAAAGTTAGTTGACTAGTTTAACTTAAACTGAAATTAAACTTAACATTTCTAAATTTCTGTTCCAGCAAAATTTACACGCAAAACTAGCTCCCACCCTCCAACATACGTATAAACTTATAATAATGTACTTAGAGATAAATTAAATATGACAAACTTTTTTGTTTAAAAATTTTATTTTTGACAAAAAACTAGTTTTGTTCCAACCATAGCATTCAATACCCCTGTGGGTACAAACCTAAAAAAGACGTTTTTTGAAGGTTCAAATAGTTTTTTAGGTTCTGTACTCACGTGGACAGTTCCATCCAGATCTTTTCAAGACCATCAGCATAGTTTCGTTCCTGAATACATACATAGCTCAATGGACCAAAAAAGTTTATTTTTTAAATTATTATTGCTTCCACTATGAAAATTGTGCAACTATATTTTTTATGTATATAATAATAGCTTAAACACCTTAGTAAAACAATAAAATATGAGAATTATACTGAAATATGACTAGTGACGACTAGTAAACTCCCAAAATAGAATTGTTAAAATTAGTCAATGAGAACAGTTTAAAAAACGGGAGAACTGAATAAGCGTGAATTTCATAAGTGCTAACTGGCATCAGTGCAAATGGCGTAAGTGCGAACTGGCTTAGGTGCAAATTAAAACATATCCGATATTGAAATGACACTCAGAAATGCGATATTCCTAATACATATCCGATATTAAAATACACGTAAAACATATCCGATATTGAAATGACACTCTAACATGTGATACTCCTAAAGTTGAAGTAGAAATGAACGCAGAAAGTTGTCGTGATAATGCGGAAAACCATGTTGAGCAAATTAAAAGTGTGTTGGAAACGAGTTATTTAAAAGTGTGTTGGAAACGAGAGAAATATTTACCTCATTATTCACATTCGTATCCACACAAACTGGAAATTGCTATTTTCATATTATTATTTATTTTATGCCTACTAATGTTTTTAAAAGCTTGTGTGGCAATGAAAACAACCGTTTTTTTTTTAATCACCATTCAGGTATTATTGAACTCTTTGATGAAAAGAGATTGAACCGCAGTATCAATAACAAAGCATTTAGCAGTATATCTTTGTATATAAAAGGAAACTTTGAGATGATTTAAGTTATGGAAGTATTTCATATGTATTGGGGTGTTTATGCTGACAACAACATTTGGTTCCCCAACATAAGATAACTTTGTTATGCCATGGTCTTTTATTTTAGAATAATTTCGTTTTTAAAGGTATTTCATTAAATCTTTATAAATTAAACGGTTAAACTCTCTATTACAAAAAAAAAGTTTTTCTTGTTACATTTTGGTGATAATAACTCAATGTTTCCTCCATAGTTCTTAAAAATTGCTGCCATAAACCTCATTTTTTGCCTTGGAGCGTATAATTTAATTGATGAAACAAGACCTGTTAAATGACTTCTGTTTAGATTGGTGAGCATTGCAACCCCTATTTCTTTTAAATAGCCATCTAGTATCAGCCCAACCAAAACCAGGCTATTTCTAACAATTTCTTCAATTTCTGAGTCTATTTTACTTCCCATTGAATAGTCATTTGGAAATTTCATTTTATTTTGCAACCACGATTGCTCAAATGATGAAAGTCTCCGTTCAGTCTTGATCCAGAGTTTACCATTTTTTTCAGCTTGGGAAGACGCCATTTTGAATGGAAAACTAAAATGATACTATGAATTTGCGGAACAATTTTTAACCAAAATTGCTAATAGCAGGATTACCGACAGTGGAGTAATGAGGAATTTTGCGGCCGGGGCCAAAAATAAGTATTGCGTCCATTTATTGTCATTAGGGAGTTTTTTTTAGAGGCACTGCCAGTTAGTGTTATGTTTTGCAATAATGTATAAGATATTTACACAGTTAAAATATATATATATATATATATATATATATATATATATATATATATATAACGGACAAAAACCCATGATGAAACTTTTTAGTCCCTGTGTAATAAGGTACAATATTCAATTCACTTCGAGAGGTAATCCACTGTTACTTAGGGTGGTAGCCCTCTCAGCCTACAGTTTCAGATAGGAAATAATCCACTGTTTAGGACGGTAGCCCTCTTATCAAGAGAGTAAGAATAATCAATTATAATAATGAATCTAGATTTTCTTAAACAAGACAATTGGCCGAAACTGGGCGCTGGTTCACATTCGCAATCAACTAAAGATATTCATAATTGGTGTAGCCAGCTTTCATATGCTTTTTTGGAACTCTTTGAACGATTGCAAAACTAGAAACAACTAAGATTGAAAATGACAGCAACATTCAAAGTTTAAAAACAGAAGTAATCAAAGCAGCTAATTCAAGCAAGTCTATCTATTGGTCTCTTATTGTTAAACAGGGTAAACAAAAAATGTAAACAACAGAACAATTAGTAGCAAAAAATGTAGCCATTAATGATTTAGAGGAGAGAAAGAGAAGAGCAAAAAATGTTATTATTTATGGTGTAGCTGCTAATGAAAACATTGAAATGAAATCAAAAGACGATGAGTCAAAAGTAAAAAAAAATTTTAAAATTATAGATCAAGAATATGTTATACCAAAATTTATTAGACGATTGAGATCTAAAACTGATAAACCAGGCCCAATTCTAGTTGAATTAACTGAGGTTTTTTTTCGCAATAAAATTTTAGGATCAGCTAAGAAATTGAGAAGTAATGAGCTACATAAAAATCTTAGTCCAGACTTAACGGAAGCACAAAGGTTACAAGATTTAAATCTTAGAACTAAAAGAAATAAAATGAATCAAGCAAGAACAGACAATGATCCCTTTTGGTATGGCATCCGTGGCAATCAAATTGTCAAATTTAAAAAGAAATCAAATCAATAATTTTACTTTGGTAAAGACAAGTATCTGCTTGGCTGCATCTACAGGCCAAATGATTTTATAGACATGTCAGAATTTCATGTGGTATTCAGTCCTGCACGTGAGTTTATTGATAAAAATAAGTTCAAAGATTTTCTAATCATGAGTGACTTCAATTTTCTATCTATTAGCTGGGCAAATGGCTGTGTAGAAGTAATTTCACAATTTTTCAAATATTTTAAATGAAATTTGTTTTTACCAGCATATCAACATACCAACTTTCCAGCTGTCAGACGATCAACTTATAAATACCTTAGATTTAGTTTTCACAACTCAGTCAGCAAATGTTAGTTTAATAGACTCAAAGTTCGTTCTGGGAAATATAAAGAGAGGTCATTTAATAATATGTTTTGATTTTATCTTAGCTGATAAAGCAGTCAGTGACTATAAAAGCAAGACAAAAATTGCGATAAAAATTGCTCGTGTAAATGGAAAGACCCTGTTCTAAAATTTGAATACAAAATGATTTGCAAAAAAGTAGAGCATGAGATCAAAAAAGTTAGACAAAACTTTGAATATGATCTGGTAAAAAGAGCCAAGAATCCAAAGCTCCTGTACAGCTACATAAAGAATCAACGAGCAGTCAGAGATTCAATCAAAGCATTAAAAGGAACGGTTGGTGAAACCACTCAAAATCCAAATTATGTTGCGGATATTTTAAACAAAAACTTTCAAGCAGCATTTGTGAGAGAAGACGATGGTCCGCTTACTTTCAGATAAGAACAAATGAAACGTTTATTATAACGACAGAAGATTTTAAATATAAAGATGTCTTTTTAAGATAAAAAAACTTGAAAGAAAACAAATCAAGTGGTGTTGATAACTTACATTCAGCTATTTTAAAAAACTGCATTTGCTATTCCACTTACATATATTTTTAAAGAATCGTTTGAAACTAGCAAACTGCCAGAGCAATTCAGATCAGCAAATATTACTCCTCTGTACAAAAAAGGTGAAAAAACCTTAGCAGTAAACTACCGACCGATATCACTCACCTCAATTGCTTGTAAAATAATGGAAAGTATAATGAGATGTAAACTTGAAATTTTTCTGAATGAGTATAAACTCATAGTCAAACAGCAGCACGGTTTTGTTAAAAGTAAATCATGCACAACAAATCTACTTGATACACTAGATTTTATTTTCACCAGTTTAGAAAATGGTAAACCTGTTGTTATTATTTGTTGTTATTATGTTATTATTTGGATTTTGCTAGGGCATTTGACACAGTACCCCATAAAAGGCTGTTACTAAAACTAGCAGCTTACGGAATTTCTGGTCTAACAATTAAATAGATTGAAGCTTTTCTGAAAAATAGAAAACAAAGAGTTGTGCGAGGCGAAAACGTATCTTCTTGGGCAGAAATTATCAGCGGTGTGCCACAGAAGCCCGTAATTAGACCACTTTTGTTCGTGCTATTTATTAACGATTTTCCTGAAACCTTAAAAAACATATCTATACTGTACGCTGATAACGCTAAAATAATGAATGAAATGATTTTCTACGAATCAACAGTGTCTTTGCAAGCAGATCTTGAAAAAGCTTTTAAGTGGACTCAAGAGTGGCTTGTAAATTTCAATATTTCTAAATGTATGGTCATGCACTATGGGATTAATAACCGAAAGAGATCACTTTATATCAATAAACAAAAATTAAACGTAACAAAATCTGAAAGAGATCTTGGAGTAATTTTCTCAAACAACCTAAAATGGAAAAATCAAGTGATGTCATGCGTAGGCAAAGCTAATCAAATGTTGTGTATGATTAGAAAATGCTTTGTTCGTTTAGATATTAGACTAATGAGATCACTTTATGTATCTTTAATCAGGCCACTATTAGAATTTGCAGTACCCGTTTGTCCACCAAATCAAAAGGGTGAAATTAACTTACGATGTTGAACTTAAGAGTTCAACATCGTGCAACTCGACTAATACCATCACTCAAGAAAATCAACTATGAGTATCGTCTAAAAGCTCTTGACTTAACTACGTTAACAAATAGAAGAAAGAGAGGAGATATGGATTCAAATTTTTAAGATCTTTAACGGTTTCAATAAAATAGAAACAAAAAGAAAGTTTAATTTTCAATAAACTCAAGCAAGAGGTCACCGGTTTAAATTTGTAAAAGAAATCACTAAGCAAGCTCATCGAGAAAACTTTTTCTTTAACAGATAAGTTAATTTGTAGAATTGCTTGCCGAACGGTTTGGTTAATTCAGAAGCAGTTAGCAGTTTAAAGCCGATCTTGATTGCTGGATGAGCAGCAGTAAGGCAAATCAGCTGTCATAGTGTGCTAATAACAAACTCACTGGTTCATACCAGTTACAGCATTTAATAATAATAATAAATATATATATATATATATATATATATATATATTTATACATATATATATATATACATATATATATATATATATATATACATATATATATATATATATATATATATATATATATATATATATATATATATATATATATATATATATATATATATATATATATATATATATATATATATATATATATACAGTGGCGTAGGAAGGTTATATGTTAAAAAAGAAAAAGTTTCACAATTTCGTTGGCACAGCAAAATAGATAAAAACTATCTATTCATCCAATTATTTATAACACGCAACGTCATTAATTGTTTTTTTAACGTGATTAGCCACCACACATTCATTTAAAAAATAGTTAGTATGCGATAGTATCTTAAACAGTTTTACTAATTTACTTTTACATGGTGGTTGATTTTAGTTGTGATTAAGTCATTGCAGACTGGAAAATGATTCCAGCTGTTGCTATTATAAAAGTTTTTTTTTAATTGTATAGGAAATGTAATTGTATAGGGAAGGGCGAAATGCTGTGTTTGTCCCCCCCCCCCCTAAGTGTTTTAGTTGGTGGGGCTATTGCCCCTATATATATATATATATATATTGCCCCTATATATATATATATATATATATATATATATATATATATATATATATATATATATATATATATATATATATATATATATATATATATATATATATATATATATATATATATATATATATATATATATATATATATTAACTGTAAGTAAAAGAAAATACAATTTTTTAGGCACTTCAGTCACGTGACTTTTTCCGTGCGACAAGTTTATAACATAAACATAAGCGAATTTTTCGGCAAGTTTTTCGGGAATGTTTTTCATGGTACCTAATTTAAAACCCAATTGCCAGTTATATTTCAGCGGCAAAAATTTGAAAAAAATGTTGATTTGTGGAGATTATTCTTAAAAGTTTCTTAAAAGAGATGCTAGAAAATTTTTCAAGTCGTTTTCTTGATAATTTATTTAATTTACACTTTTTGACAAGTAAATAAACTGTTTTAAATTGTTTTTTTTGGGTTCTAGCACATCAAAAAGGATTATTTAGCCTATTAAATTACATTATTTGATACTAAGTATCAAAAAACTAATTAGTTTAAAAACAAGTATCATACTTGTTTTTAAACTAATTAGTTTTTTATATCTGGACTTAACAATTTTAAAAAAACACTTAATTATTTTTTAGATTTTTATTTTGGCGCCATTATGATAATGCATCTATAGAGAGCGTTAATTTACGTAACATTTATTTTTAACACTTTTTTATATCTAGCTGTTTTAAATGCAGAATAGAGATTTGTATTTATGGTATCAAGGTTTAGAAAAAACAAACTTATCCTATGTGTGCACAGTTTTTAAACAACAATTTTCTTCCAAGTTTCAAATTAGCTATGAGTGATGATCATAAAGACAAACATTTTTGCATTTAAAACTTTCGAACCTGGGTTGCAAGACTGATACGTACTGCATGTAAAGCATTTCATAAACGAGGCAGTGATGAAGCTGGTAGACGAATGTATGTTTGCTCCTTTTATAGGAGCAACATTTTGTTTTATAATGGGGCTGCACTGTATTATCATTCTGAATCTATTAAAGAATTTTTGTCTGAATGGCCAAATCCGAATAATTTATTTACAGGCAGTTAATGAAGATATATCAAATTTATTGTTTTTAGCAGAATCTCGTGCTTAATCAAACATCTGCATTTGATCCAAGATAATCAAACATCTGTATTTGATTCAAGAGATGCCAAAATACATAAAGATAAACTTTATAAAAAACTTTTTGAGGAGACTAAAAATATAGAATTGTCTAAATAATGTCTTGGTGCAGCAGTCATTAGAAATAATTTCCCATGAGTTTTTAATAATTCTAGAAAGACAAGCAATTGATCAGCTTCCAGGAGGTAAATATTGGAACTCAGATAAAAGAATTCAAAAGGCTGCTGAAAATGTACCAACAATTAACAAAGCTTCAGAAAGTGATTTAGTGATTCTGGATTTACTTATTCGGACAAAGCCTAATGCTAAAATACAAACAATTCAAGCATATACAATGTGGTACAGAAACAAAGCCTTAGATTGGTTGAATGCAAAATCAGAAGAAGAGTGTTACATTTTAATTGAAAAAGCTTCTAATAGTGTTGAAAAAAATGAAGTTAAAGTAAAAAGCGTCAAGTAGAGTTAATATCAAAGAAATCTTCTATTATGATAGTAAAACAGTAACTCAGATACAGAAAAGAAGGCATTGCTGAAAAAAGGAAATGTTGTAAATGAGCTTATTCAATTGAAATCACAAGTTTGGCTAACAGCGGATGAAGCAAAAGATAAATCTTCAAAAATTTAAAATGATACTTTAAGGAAGCAAGTCATTAGAGTTCAATTAGATTTTTATCGTTATGTAATGATGGCAAAATGTTTGTTCAGGAGAGTTAATGGAGAACCTGTTGACTGTCATTTGTACCTGCAATTTGCCTTCGCCAGAAAAAACAACCAATACATTAAAAGAAAAAAACCAAGGCAATGATTTGATTAAGAAACAAAAAGAAAAGTTGTTTACAGCATTAAAGGATTCTAGAATGTCACATCTTGCAAAACAAAACAAAAAGTCCTGTTTTTGCCAGCTTTATTAGACGATCCATTTAGTTTAATTGGGCGAGTTGTTCTTCATAAAATGAAAGAAGTTGACAAAGAAGAGTATTTCTGGTGCAAAGCTAATGTTGTTAAAATGGGTAAAGTTGGAAAAAAAATTAAGTAAACATTATATGATGTTATTTACGAATCAGAACCTGAAAGCATTTATACATTTCCACTGTTATCTGACTTCGATAAAGGAGATATGATTTTGTTATAAAAGGTAGAATCACTTTAAAGTTTCTATAGTATTATTAGTTGATGAACCTGTCCTTGTTACTATTTAAATGTAAACAAAAATTTTGTTGTATTTTTTGCATGATCATTAAATTTTTTGTTTATTTTGCTTACAGGAAACACAATGAACTGCTTGTAAGATTGTGGTGCAACGTAAACAAGAAGAAATTGTAGATGATAATTTTAAATACATTTTTGCATTTTTCTTAATTTTGTTTTTGTGTATTTTTTGACAATTGTGTTTTTTCTAGCTGTGGTTATCCTTTAAATAATGTTTATTTTTTTGGTTTTTTACAGAAATTTCATTTCCTTTGACCCAATTGCCCCAAATGGGGCAAACGAGCACTGGGATTTTTTCATATATTTTGGATTTTAAAAAATGTGTATAAACTTGTTTATCCTGATAATATGAAAAAGCACTAATTCTAAAACTAAAGTTGATTTATATTCTTTTTACAGAACCTTAATTGTTTCCGGTCCAATCGCCTCAGTTCGGGGAATTTGACATAATATTTTTGCATATTTTTTTGATATTTATAAACGTAAATAAAATTGTTCACTCTGACAGTTTGAAAATTCTCTTTTTCTTTATTTAAGCTAATTTTTACGGTTTTAACAAAGGTTTTTGTACTCTTGGCTCAATTTACCCCAAAACAAGCTCTGTGTATTTTTACGTATTTTCGTAGAATTTATAAATAAAAATAAATTTGTTCATTCTGACTTAATTTTTAATTTTAAATTTTAAGTTAATTTTTATTGTTTTTACAGACCTCTGATTGTTCTTGGCCCAATTGCCCTGAATGGGGGAAACAAGCCCTAAGGCTTTTACATATTTTCTTAATATTTATAAATGTAAATGAATTTGTTCACTCTGAAAGTTTGAAAAAGCTCTTTTTCTTTAACTAAAGCTAATTTTTACGTCTTTAACAGAGTTTTTTGTACTCTTGGCCCAATTTTCCCCGAAATGGGATAATGAGCCCTGTGTATTTTTACAGTTTTACCTAATATTTATAAGTATAAATGAATTTGTTTATCCTGACACTTCGATAAAGCCCTTTTTTTTAACTAAAATTAATTTTTATTGTTTGTACAGAACTTTGATTGTTCTTGGCCCGATTGCCCTAAATTGGGGAAATTAGCCCTAAGATTTTTACGTATTTTCTTGATATTTATAAATGTAAATGAGTTTGTTTACTCTGACAGTCTGAAAAACTCTGTTTATTTAAAGTTGATTTTTACGGTTTTAACAAAGCTTTTATAGCTTTTGATTCAATTGCCCCAAATGGGGCAAACGAGCAGTGGATTCCTTACCTAGGGGCCCCTTATATGAAAATAATAATTTTGAGATTCTTTAGTAAAAAAAAAAAAAAAAACAAAAACAATAAAAATAATTTAGCATAAGTACTTCAAAGAAACTCGTTCTCATTGGTAGCATTTAAAAATTTTTTTTTTTAAATTTGGTGTTTAAATTTTAAAATTTGGTGCCATAAATCCTTAAGGAAAACTCAAGAAATCTTGTCGCAAAATAGGCATTATTGAGCCCAACATAAACTTGGGAACCAATTATCCAAATTTTAAAAACGAACTCATTTTGAAAACGTCTTTATTACCCGCATACTTTGGTATTAATTATAACAAGAGATAATAATTATAGTGAAATCGAGTGAAGTGCCTAATGTTATGCTATACTGTAATTATATTTTACACTAGAATTTGATAAGTATCTTCAGGAATTATTTCTTCTGAAATTTTTATTTTGACTTTCTTTTTAACCTGAATTAAGTTTTTCATATTTATTTTATGGATCTTACATAATTCCTTTATACCGTCTAATAAATCTTACATAATTTCTTTATACCGTCTAATGGATCTTACATAATTTCTTTATACCGTCTAATGGATCTTACATAACTCCTTTATACCATCTAATAGATTTTACATAATTTCTTTATACCGTCTAAAAATGAATATTTCACTTTACAATAGTTAAGCTCGGAATTTATGATTTTAAAAGTTTATTATTTATTTAACCGATAAATAGGTTTATTTTATTTATTTGTATGTACGTTGAACTTTATACTGAGATTTTATTTAGTTTTTGCTATACTTGGATACATTAAAAAATAACTTAACTGCATTTCTTCCAATTTATCAAGTCTTTGCATTGTTAACCCTAACCCTGACAGAGTTCCAGACCATGGTTTAGCGTTGGAACTGCTGAAGATTCATATAATTCGACAATTAAAGATGGATGTGCGAATCGGATACCAGATTGAATCAGAGTTTGCACTGTTGTTTGGAAATTTGATACCCTATTGTAATACCCTATTGATCTACTTAGTGTGACACAATTGGATTACTAAGTGTGATCACAATCGGATTTTCATCCCACATGAAGCCCAGATGATTAAGTTTTTCATTTGGTATTATTTGATAGTTTTCAGTGATATCTTGCAATTAGTTTCTTGTCGTTTTCCGGAGAGCAAAAGTTCCGTTTAGACAGCATTGAGTTTTATGTCGTTTAAGTTATTGCAATCATTACACGTTGTTATAAGTCTTTCAAGATAGAGTAGAGCTAAGCAAAACGTTGTCGTCAGCATAAGCAACAACACCTGTGAATTTTCCATGTTTAGAAGTACCGATAAAGCTATCATTTTTTACAGGTTTAAATTAATTTTTGGGTGTATATGTAATACAAGTGGGGCAACAATATCGATTCTTTCCTTACTTCTTAAGAACAAATGAGACTAAATTGGGGCCAAGGTAAAAGACAAATTTAATATCTTTAAAAATAACTTTTACAATACTTTTATAAAAATTTTGTAAAACAGAGTAGGGTAAAACTACCGTTTCTTTGCCACTTAATTTTAAATTGCGTCGTATATTACCGCGAATGACTTAGGTTTATATATATATTTTTTAGGTTTATATATATATTTTTTCATTTTTTACATATCTTCGCTTCCAGCAAGGCTGGAAGCAACCACTAATTAGAGTTGGAAGTTACTGGAAGAGAGAAGATGAAGATTGTAGAGCAAGATACCGATTGACAAACGACTTGAAAGACTGCAAATTATATAAATCAGGAAAACAAGATAAAGGAAGCGATGTCGAAGAACTGATGTTTGAGGAAAAAAACTAGACGAATAAGAGTTTTTGGAGCACTTAGGAACAGTAACAAAAAAAGGATGAGACTCACTTGAATGACGAGTAACACGACAATGAATTTTAGTTGATGCCACAAGAAAAGCTAGCTTTGCCCATTATAGTATTTGTAGAAAAGAGAAAGAGAAGCAACATTACGATGAAGTAATAATGGTTAAAGGTTGGCTTCAAGAGCAGGTCCAACTATGTTTACAATCCATTTTTTCATCTTGTCAAAAAGAGAAAAGGGCATCATTAGAAGATCCGCCCCAGATATGGTAACAGTATTCCATACAAGGATGGATTTGAGATTTATAGAGATAGAGAATAGAATCCAGAGTTAGAAAGTGTAGAGATCGATAAAGAGATCCAACCTTAGCAAATGCTAATTTTGCAACGGATTTGATGTATAGTTTCCAAGAAAGATCCGAAGTAAGAGTTAATCCTAGAAGATGAAGGGTAGACGACTCATTGAGTACATTACCGTTCATAAATATAGGAAGGTCTAAATTATTGCAATAAAGATTGGATAAAAAAAGTTTTCTTATCATGACAAGAATAAATGGTAGTATCATCAGCAAACAATGCCACCTTAGATGTGAGAATATCTGAAAGATTGTTAATGTAAATTAAAAAGAGTATAGGGCCAAGGATTGAATCTTGAGGAACCCCTAAGGTTACAGAATAAGAAGAGTACTGTCCATCAAGAACAATTTTTATTCTACGAATGGAAAGGAAGGATTTAATAATCTTAAAGATGTTTCCAGATACACCGTAAGAATAAAGCTTATGGAGAAGACCAGCATGCTAAACTTTATCAAACTCTTTTGAAATGTCAAGAGCGATGGCCTTAACTTCTCCACATTTATCAAATGCACGATAAAACCTATCGGTTATTACTGTTAGCAAATCAACCGTAGAATGAGAAGATCGAAACCCATATTGATAATCAGAAAGTAAGTTATTTGATTCAATATGAGAGATAAAGTGTTTATTAATTAAAGAAGACAAATGGGACGGTAGTTAGACGAATCAGATCGCCCTTCAGAATTTTTAAAAATGGGGATAACAGATGTTAATTTCCAGCATGCTGGAAAACTCCGACAACTCCGGAGAACACTTCTGCAAGACTATAACATGTATATTGTCCGGGCCACAAGCTGTAGAAGAGTCTAAGCAGGAAATCACTTTAGATACAGAAGCTAGAGTGATGCGAATGTCAAGCAATGGATCAACCTGTTTGACGGCTATATGAGGTAGAACGCAACTATTGGAATCAAGATATTATATTAATGAAAAGTTCTTAGCAAATAATTCAGCTTTGTCTTTAGGTGAGGTGACAACGTCTGAACCATACAAAAGAGGTGGAATTACAGACTTGCCCTTATTATTGATACTATTAAAGATTCTCCAGAAGGCAAAGAGTGCCTAATTGTTGTAATAAAATACGAGATTTCATGATCTGAGAATAGCCGGCTTTGGCATAAGGTAATACCTTTTTACAATGGTTCCTAGCAGTAATAAACAGACGTCTGTTATCTGGAGAATAGTTTTGCTTATTGATATGTAACTTATGGCTTCAATTGGCAATTGCACCGGCAAAATGTGAGGAAAACCATGAAGAAGAGTGAGACATAAACATAAACATAAACGAAACGAAGTAATAATCATTTTAAATCAAAGTAAAATGTTTTTATTAATAGAATAAAACATTACAATTGAAATAAGTTTTATGATTGTTATTAAACAAGATAAATCAGCGAAACGTTTTTTCGCATTTTTGTTTTCAAGGTGGGAATATTTGCTAAAGTATATACAAAATTAGTATAATTTTCAAACTCAGATAAAATAACTGAGTTTGAAAATTATACTAATTTTGTTACAAACAGGAATTGGTGCTGGCTAGTTATAGGTGGTTTTACCCTACGTGCGATTTTTATAATAAAACGAATCGTGCAATAAAGAATTTAATTACAAAAAAACCATTAAGTTGGGGTTTCGTAATAACATATTTTTTAAATTTATGACAAAGTTTTATTTTTTTTTTTTGCTGTTAAAAAGACGAAAACCATATATTCTATTGTTTTATTTTTTTTAAAAAGAAAAAGTTAATTTGATAATTTGATAAAAAAGATAATTTGATAATTTTGCGCCCCATTAAACTTTGCGTCCGGGGCATTTTCCCCTTTGGCCCCACATCGCATACTACTGATTACTGACAACCGTTTGTTTTCTCGAATAAATCCGCAAATAGGAGAAAATCCATAGCATATTTGCCAGAGTGTGCAGGCTAATATCCCTCAAGAATTTATCCAAAATCTTGCGAGATGATCAAAAAAGTTTTTAAAAGCTGTTCTAAGCGATAGTAATTGGTTATAAAATTATAAACTTTAAGCATTTTACTTTAAAGTATTGTCAAACAAAATTTTAAAAAACATTGTAATAATCTAAAAACATTTGCTAACATTTTGTTTTCTAATATTTTATTTTCTAATATTCTTTCAAATATTTTGTTTTTTTAATATTTATATAATACTTCTGATTATGAGATCGCAATAATTTATTGATAGTTCTAGCAATGTTATTAAATAATTATGACAAGAAAATGAATATGAGATTGCGACAAATCTATCAAATATATTTTATTGACTTGCAGAAAAGTTTATTTATTCTATGGTGATGTGTAATGAAACAAATGAAAAATAACTTTATGAACTAATAAATAAATTTATACTTAAAAATATTATTTAAAAAATTTGCCGTAATAGCATGACGAGGTGGCCGAGTGGTTAAGGCGATGGACTGCTAATCCATTGGGCTCTGCCCGCGTGGGTTCGAATCCCATCTTCGTCGACACCTTTTTTCTACTTCAAAATTTAACTCTACCAAAAATATTTTTTATATATTAAAAAAGTTTTAATAAAATATTTTTTATATATTAAAAAAATATTTTTTATAAATTAAATTTTTTTTTGCCATACAGGAATGGAAGTAGGATTAATACATGTAGGAAGCAGGGGTGTGGAGTCGTAAAAAAAAGTGGCGACTCCGACTCCAGTTGTTGAAATATTTTGAGTACAACTCCGACTCCGACTCCAACTGCGACTCCAACTCCAAAGCAAAATTTTTGAAAAATTCTTTAAATTTTTTAAAAAATATTGCGCGATAAGTTGAAATTTTTTTTTTGACAAAGTTATGCAACGTTCTTTGAAGTTTAGTATGAACATAACGTTAATTGAATGTTTTGTACATATGTGCAATACCGAGAAATACTACTATCGGAGTCAGAGTCGCGAAATTTTTTAGCGACTCTGACTCCTCTAAAATTGTCGCAACTCCGCAACTCCGACTCTGGTTCCGACTCCAGCCCTGGTAGGAAGTATAACTGATTAATTAAATTAAAACAAAAAATGCTACACATTATTACGCTAACTCTGAGTTCGCTGAATAACTCTACGGAATATATTTTTTTGAGTAAACAAAAAAAAAAAGTTAAATATATCAGGGGGTCAAATATGCTTTTAAAACAATAAACGGTATAACATTACTTGATTTTTAACCTCCGGATGATTTTTAACTTTCGACCGTTTTTGACCTCCCTTGTCTCAAATTGTAACACTTAAACATGCGGTGTAGTTAAGGCAATTTAGAAATTATTCGAATTCAATAATTTGTTATTAGCTTGGTTTGATTACTTATAGAAATTTTTTCAGATGTTACTACATCTGGAGAAAATTCTTTCAGATATTATTGACTTGGAGAAAAATTACCAGATGTAGTTACATCTTTCTAGAAATGTTGTTAGGGATCGTTAAATCTTCAGATGATATTCGACAGATGTTATTAGAGTAAAAGGAAAATACTGATGACACTGGACAAAAGTGTTCAGATGATCTTAGACTACTCCTCAGATGTTGTTGGACAAATGTAGTAATCTTTTACCGATCTAGTTCTAATCTGTTCTGACGTATATTAACTATATATAGTTGTCAAAACATAATACTTCTATCAATTTTCACAAAAAATACTTAAAGAAAGAGCTTATAATTAAAAAAATTGCTAATAAACGATCACAACAGATCATGTTGTTAAACTATAATGTTCACTTCACCTATATTTATCTAAAATCTTGTTAAAATTTGGACAAGTGATTGTGATTTTAAATTAATTTAAAAACAAAACAAAGCAAAACTCTCGGTCTGGGTTTTTTTGCTATAAATATTTATATTTTATGGTATCGCAAAATTTATCATTCTAATTTTTCCGTTTTTTCATAATTCACAGACCTAATAATTTAACGGAAATATGTCGTAGTCAACAAAATATCATACAGAGGCTATAATATTTTAAAAATACTTTAACTACACCGAGTAGCAGGTGTATATGTCGTCACAAAATTATTACTTCTCCTACCCCCCTAATGTTGTTTATTTTTGTGAAAGTATATTATTTGCTTCACATCAACTTGTTTGCAACACAATAAAGGCCGTTTTCCATTCAGAACTTTTTGCGCTTTGGAGAAGCGGAAAAGTTCTTTGAGTATGCGCAAACAGTTTTTTTAAACCCGTTCTCCAATCAGAATTTTTTGCGCGTGCTCAAAGAACTCTTCCGTTCCTCCAGGGCGCAAATAGTTCTGAATGGAGAACGGGCTTAACACACCATTAATAATCTAACGAATTATATTCTTTAGACTGTTTCTACAGATTTGTTTTTTATTCTAAAAGAAAGTCAAAATGATTAACATTCCTCTGAGTAAGTTAATAATCTAGTTAGTAATATTGTAAATTACAACATTTACTTTAATTCAATAGGTATACCTTTTGTATCCTAAAAAGGTAGATAATGGACTCAATAATATTCTGATTCTGATACTTTTTATTTTGAAGTAATTTGCTTAGATTTCAAAAAAAAAAAAAAAAAAGCCTAAACGTTTGAAACCAATATGTATACTATTCCATGCAATATCTATTTTAACACAAATATACTTTCAATTCAAAAATTATATTTTTGTTATTGAATAAACTATTGTAATCAGATGGTCCAGTGTTATTAGATGGTCCGGTGTTATTAGATGGTCCAGTGTTATTAGATGGTCCAGTGTTATTAGATGGTCTAATGTTATATATTCTATGCTGCATGATTTTAAATTACCGATTGTCTCAAGTGGAAAAGATTTCAAAATGATTTGCAAATGATGCGCCAGGTAAAATACAAAATGAAAAGTTTTAATTTGATTTTATTATCTAGTTTATAAAACTGAAAAACGTGACAGTTTTACTGTTTCATTACCAATTAAAACTCTGTCACATTATGTATAGGTATTACATCTCTAAAAAATGTGACAGAAATATTGGCCATTGCAAATCAAAAGTTTCTTGCATAACAATACAATATTCTATATAAACATGATACAAGAAAAATTTCTGAAATTTGCAGAGTTTCGAATCCAAACTTTTTGGTTGTTTGTTTTAAAGGTTATGAAATATTAAAAGTTAAAGTTTAATTTATGGAAAAATGGAAATATTTAAGTGTATGTGTGTTACATCCATATGTTTAGATCAATGATAGAAGTGCCTGATAAACTGAAACAAGCATACATAGCTCTGTTGGTTTTTTTTGTTAAAAAATTTAGACTTAATAACGCTAAACATTTTCTGAATCAACAAAATAAGACATTATTTGATCTTATTTTATCTTATTTAATTTATTTTATTATTCTTTGAAAATGAAAACAAAACATTTTTATTAATGTTGTGTTTTCAATCGGTTTTTATATGGTTTATACAAACTTGATATAAAGGGATAGAAAACAGACATCATGGAATCATCTGTGGTAAATAGACGAGGTTGAAGAAGAGATAAGATTGCATAAGGTTGTAATGCTGTTTTGTTTAAAGTTAAAAAAAACTTTCATATAATATTTTGTTTGATTTTTTTTTTATAAAGAGGAGGGGGGGGGGGGGGAAGGCTTTCTTATCCTATCACACGCTTTGTATGTTTTAGTTGTATATTACAATGTGTTACCATCTACTTTTAAAAAAAAAATGCTCTAAAAAGTTATAAGCTAACGTAATTTATGAGTTGTTGAGTTTACAACGGAAAAACCACAGATGTCCAAAACGAGTGTCTTATTTTAAAAAAGAACACTGTGAATAAATAATACATGTATTTAGCACAAAAACTGTGTTTTTATATTGTATAAGGACTAAAATGTTATAAAAATATACTTTTAATTAAATGAATTATTAATAAACAGATATCCAATGTCACTAAACGCTAAATTTCATTTTTCTCAAAATAAGAAAAATGTGACATCTGTGGTTTTACCTAGGTGGTCTACATATATATATATATATATATATATATATATATATATATATATATAATCTGTGTGGTCTACATATATATATATATATAATAATCTTTAATCTGTGTGGTCTACATATATATATATATACATATATATATATATATATATATATATATATATATATATATATATATATATATATATATATATATATATATATATATATATATATATATATATATATATATATATATATATATATATATATATATATATATGTATATATATATATGTATATATATATATGGCTCATGAATTAGGAAGTATATCAGAATTACAAGCAGCAGAATGGGCTATCAGTAATTCTCAGCTTACTCTTGGATTTAATGCAACAACACAAGAAGGTGTTCATATAAATAGTGTTCACCTTATGTCCAAAGATAAATGCCTTGTTATTGCTCTGGAACAATGCCCAAGAGGAACAGCTGATGATTACAAAAATCATATTTGTAGGGCAGTAGATCATTTAGCTTTCATTTATTCAGATTTTCATTTACGTAATTATGATGAGTGTTGTCAATTGAATATTGAAAATATTTCTAACACAATATCAGACAGAGTTGCAGTTAACCATCTGACCATAAGCAAAATTAGTGCAATTTGGGATAAAACTCTGAATTAATTGAATTTTTATTTGGACCCTCTTGATACAATTGCTACTGAATGTCGCTCAGCATTGAAATACCTAGAGACAGAAAAGTGTGAATTATTTGGCAATGATTATGTAGCCGTCAAAATTGTTTCGGCTATGAATAAGATGAGGTTTAAAGACGGTGAAAGTGATCCAGAGAGATTTGTTACTTTTTCAGACCTCAAAAAACTACCTAGGTGTATCATACCTAGATATCGGGGAAATCGTTTTCATATTTTCTTTTTAATACTTGCCATATATTTATTAAACACTATGCTGATTTTCTGAATTTTCTGTTCACTAGAACAGTAAAATGTGGCAGTTTGCAAGCAGCTCTGCAAAAAGCATTTTGTAATGCTACCGCTGTTAAAAAAAAATGTGTGTGCTTGATGTATTTCGGAAACTGCTAAGTGGTCCATGGATGACAAAGTTTTATGTATCAGCTGAGGATGCAAATTTTGATCATCTCACTGGTATTCAGATCGTAAAAAACATTTTGCAAACAGTTAATGTTTGCAAATCTAATCTGGCTGCACTGTTTTGCAGAGCAACAGATTTTTTTGGGAAAAGGCTTCTCTCAAACGTTTTTGAACCAATAATGCTACATTGATGACCAGGTTATTAACATGACTCCAGCTTGTCTTAATGCAGTAAAGGATGTATTGATTAGACAATGTAAAAGGTACTTTTTCCTTTCCATTACAGAGACACTCAAGCAAGAAACAGCTAGTGCAAGGTTTCGAAATATAGATAGTGCAGAGTTAATTGGTATGTTTAGTGAATCTAAAAGAAGATCCCCTAATGTAACAAATTTATATAATTCTTGCAAAATAAGATGAAAAAAGAATAGGACTATTTATTATCTTGATAGTTTAGATTACTAAGTAGAGAAAATGTAATTAATGGTCCATTTTACACAGCACGTAAAGAAAGGAAAAGAAATCGCCTACAACATGCTCAAATTCGATCTGTATTATATAAGAGACAGACATGCTAGCGTCAAATGTTGGATGAACAAAAAAAAAAGGAAGTTATAACAAAAACTTAACTTAATGACTTTTAGCTAGATTAAGAACTTGTATAAACAATTGTCTACAAAGCAACTGGATGATTTAGATGGTGTTATATCTGACAGAATTGTTAGTAGAAAACTATGTCATGAATGGTATGATATTGAACAATCTAAGTATACGATGGTTGAGTAGAAAAAGTAAAAAAAAGATTGCATTACAGAATTTACACTTACTGGAGAAAAGATGAATCTGATTCTGAAGCTGGTGATTATTGCATGAAAAAATTCCAGCTGGCCCCAGATGTTGTATCAAGAGAATTTATTTTTTCTTAATGTTAATGTGTGTTATTTATTTTTAATGTTAATATGTATTGTTTTCATAATTGTAAGGTTTATTAAGTCCAAAATAGATACTGTAAATGTTAGAACATGAAAAGTCTTAACATTTGAAAAGTATCGCAAGTGTTGTGACTTGCAGATAGGTAACCAGCAAGTGTTGTGACTTGTACAAATTATTGAAAGACAGATCTGGCTTACCTTCTCGTGATGTCTATCGTTAAAAATGATTAATATTTTGTTTCATTAGTGGATTTTCAAATCGTTTACTAAAAGCCAAGATAATTACAATGGGTATTTTGTTTACACTAAATAACATAATTTTAACCATTGTATTTTTAAAATATTTTACATGTTGTTTTAGGTTAGATGTTAAAGAACCAAACAGCCTTTTGCCTAAGAATTTAAACACTCTCACACATCTTGTATAAAAAATTAAAGTGTTAAAATTTTTGTTTACTCTCATTTCTTTTAATTTTAACTAATATCTTTCACAATACTTTTCAATTTAAAGTTATAAAAAAAATTTCAGGTTGGAGGGGCACTCACTCTTTCCTATGTGAGACTGGTTAAACTATTGCTTTTTGTAAAGTGGAAAAATGTATGTTTATACTACTTTTTGACGTTTGAAAATGTAAACAAATTTTTCTTTTTTCAAATGAAAAAAAAAAAAAAAAAAAAAAAATTATGGGGGCGGGGAGAATCCGGCGGGCGGACGCCCCCACCCCTCAAGTAAAATTGTACCCTACTAACTAGTTGTAATGTAGAAAAAAAATTTTTTTTTAAGGGTGGGGAAGGAGAATGGGGGAAGGAGGGGGATGCCGCGCGGGCGTACGCCCCTCACCTTGACTTGAGCTATACACCACTAACCACTAGTTGTAAAGTACTGAAATTTAAATTTTATTTTTTTTCTAGATTACTTATTTAATTTGAGATAAAAATATTATTTTTAAAAAAGGAATTATTTTTGTTAATAGCACGTATTAAACAAGCGCCACCACATCTACCCCTAACTCAAAGGTACACATCTCATATATGGTGGTGATCTGGGAGCAAAATATTGGAACTTCTGTTTAATAAAAAAGACAATTTTCACTATTAAAATACTTTTTTATGATAGAATATTCAATTTATTGGTGGTAAAAGTCGTAGTTCGGGGCCCCCTCTAGCCGCCCACATCGCAAGTATTTACAAGTATAAAACATTATGTATATCATGAAATTATTGTTAATATTACAAGTGTACAATTTTAAATCAAAGTCAAAAAAAAATCGATGATTAAAAAATGAGGTTGATGCATAGCAATAAATCCATTTTTTTGCATTTAAACACTTATTATATCTTTATTTATATTTGACGGTGGGTAAACTTTGTTAACATCAGTCATTTTGCTTGCATAAAATATAAAAAAATTAATGGAAAAGAGGGGATCTGTTTTTACAGATCCACTTTTTTAAAAGCTTTTACTTCCCTAAATATAACCTATCCATCACATTCCATTCGTCTATTTGCTCTTTTTAAATGTTTCTGACATAACCAATGTTTTGATTAAACTCAAACCAGTTATTACATTCACTAGCAGAAACAAAACTTTATATTTTGATCATTTTAAAAATGCAAACAGTGTCTCAATGGAATATTTACTACATGTTTAAATTAAACATGTCAGGGTTAGGGTTAGGGTTAGGGTCAGGGTGGATAACAAAGATTAGTCTAGATTGCAAAGATGTTTTTTAGATTAATTGTTCTTGAATTTAACAAATTTTTCATAGACATCGGTTCCAAACGGCAAAATAAGGTTCCTAATATTCAAGCTGCCATCAATACATTTTTAACATCGATGGATGATTTTTTCTGATCTATCATTTCAGGAGTTTCAAGTGTCATTTAAATCTATTTAAAAAAAAAGATTATTTTTCATTTGATATCTAAAAAACATTATTTACCCCCAGCTCTACCTAATGTTTTTATTGTAGATATTAAAAAAAAGAGAGAATGCGTAATAAATTTTTTAGTTGTATTCCTTGACGAGAACATCTCATGGAAGCAACATATTAATAATGTTGAAATTAAAGTTTTCAAAAATATTGTAAGGCCAGAATCTTAAAACATAAAAATGTTTTCCCAACTTCGTTATGCATTCATTCATACCTATATGAATTACGTAAATTGTAATTAGTAAAAATTAAAAATTTATGGATAAATGAATAAGTTCTTCTAAATATAATAAATATGGCAAGTTGAATAAAATGTTCAAAGTATAATTTTTTGTGTACTCATCAAAATGTTAACATTCTATTACGCCCTACATTAAAAAGAAAAGACATTTTAACTTTAATAGATTTTTAAATGTGTAATGGACAATATACAAACTTAATATTTTTAATATTTTATGTATAAGCATGTAAAAATAATCTTTCTCCTGCCGTTTTTAATAATTTATTTACCTTTATATACTTTCCATATACTTTCTGTAACTTTTGTTGATATATAATTAATATGAGTTTTCCATGACAAATTTTCATCAAGATAAATAACAAAGAACTTTAAAAAGGAATCTTTTTTAATTTTTACTCAAACGATAAAAAGTAAGAAAACTCTTTGTGCAAAAGAGTTGGTTCTTCGTCATTTTTTAAAATTGATTTTTGAGCGATCTATAATGTAATTTAGAAACGGTTTGAAGCATTAACTAAAGAAATTATTCACATCTTTGCAATAACTTCGCAAATGGTGGACGCTTTTTTCTTACGGTTGAAAATAACTTATTTAAAAGGAAAAGGGAAAAAAAACATGTACAAATTAAACCAAAAATGAAATAATCAAAAAAGAAGAATAAATAAATCTTTTAAAAGAAGAAAAGAAAAAGAAATATCTGAAAAAAAAAAGAGCAAAAAAGTAATGAAAATATATAAAAAGAATGGCAAAGAATCAAAAAAACTATTTAATTATCAAGAAATCAAGATTTATTTTTTCATATATTTCTTTAGTTTTCTTTCATATATTTCTTAGGATTATCTATTTTATAATTTATTTATTTATCTTCAATTTTTTAACGTATATAGTTTTACTTATTATTTTTTGTTAGTCATTTGTTTGTTTTTTAGTTAATATTTATTTTTAGTGGTATATAATTTTTTTATACAGTATATATTATTTGTTTTTATTTTCATTTTAGCCATTTATTATATATGTTTTATTCAACTGTGTATTATTATTTTTTTAAATCTTTAGTTTTTTGTTGTTGTTGTTTATTTTGTTTTTTTTTTTGCATAATTTTTTGTTTTGTTCTTAATGTTTGTTGTAACTTGTTTTGTTTTGGTTTTCTCAGTGTTTTTCTTTTATATTTTATTTATTTATTTGGTCATAATATTTGCAATATATTTTGATTATTATATTTTAGCAACTATTAATATATTTACTAAATCTGTATAATTTTTTTAGCAGTAGTCGTTTTTATGTCATCGTTAGTTGTTTTGTCAGTTTATTAACTGTAACTTTGTATTTAAAAATGATTGCTATATGGAAAGTAATACCGATTTATTTAAATTATTATAATTACTTTATTATTATTATTGTTATTATTGCTATTATGCAATTAATTATTTTTATTTTTGTGCTATTGTTAATTTATTGCTTTTTTTATTATTATTATAACTATGTGTCTATAATATGTTTTTATATAATCAAAGAGGTTTTTACTTTATATTAGTTCTTATAACTATTTGTAAACGACCGTGAAAATTAGATCTTTTTTCCAGAATATATATAATTGATTGAAAGACGTTTTTTTGTTGAGGAATGGAAAAGAACTTATTTTGTTTTATTGATAAGGTTATTATAATGCAATTGAACCAGGTAGAAATTTATATAATATCCTTATTCAAATTTAAAAAAAGGTAAATATGTCTTTGTCTGATACAATTAAATTGGTATCGTCAGTAAACACCAAGCTCATTAGATCCAAAGCTTTATTATTTTAATCATTTGAGTGTTTGTGAACTGCAATAACTCAAAAATTGAAAATTTTAAAATAACATCGTTCAAGTTTTCTTAGCAATCCATAATTGTGTTTTCAGTAAATTTGTTCGCACTGATTGCTTTGTTTCTTTTTAGAGGTTCAAAGGCTCTTTCAACTACTTTATTTGATAAATAGGATACTTAAGCAGGTTTTCATTTTTTTTATTTTTTTGTATACATTCTTCATAATTGTTTTGAGTCATTTTACTATTTAGTAGTTAGATTAGAGTATTAATTTTTTAAGAAATCTTTACAAATAATTCAAAAAAAAATTTGTAGCTTTTATATATCTAGGTAGGTTTTTGTTTGAATTTTGTTTTAAAGTATTTTACATGTTTGTTCAATTTTCGAAGATTTAGATTTTGAAGATTGGGTTATTGATAAGATCACGCTTTTACACCATTAAAAAATGTTATTGAGTTGAGATCTGAATTTAAGTATTCATTCTGAAAATTAAACATTTTTGAATTTATTTATTTTAAGTGCCCAAAGAAGTTACTGTCGCATTAAAGAGCACCGCAAAAGACCATTAGAAATGTAGTTCACGCCTCCTTTCTTATCGATGTTATAAAACTTAAACAGAGAACACGTTGAACCACGGATAAAAAAAAGCGCGCTAACCACTGCGCTACGGCTGCTCTATAAGAGATTCATAGTAACCCATTTTATGTATTTTTGGAATTAAAAAAAAATTAAATAATTTTTTTATAATAAACCTTAAAGTGAACGTAATAAGTTTGTTATATATTACTTTATTGTCACCTCTTAAATCATTTGTTTAAGAAAAAAAGAGTTTTCTTTTTTGAATTGTTTGCTCACTTAAATCCATATATTGTAATACAAATAATATACGGACCACCAAGTCACCATTGATATACGTGTACATACGGATCCTACCGGTCGTCACCTGGGTCTCTGATGGGAAGACCAACAGTATCCCGCCGGATCATGGCCGCGGTTTCTATATGGGCCCATGTAGGTGAGCCCGCCGGGTATCCCGTATGGGTCCCAGTCAAATCCCGTACTTTAAAACCGTAAGGGGCCCATTTGGGTTTGCAAATGGGACCCATTTGGGAAACCCATTGGGAACCCGCCGAATCTTGGCCGCGGTTTTTCTCTGGGCCCCATATGGGTATGCCCGCCATTTATCCCGTGAAGGTCCCACAAGATTTACATATTGCAAATCTTGCAAAACTACGTTTAAATGTTTAAAATTTACAGAAAAAGCAAATTTATATATAACTTGATTGGTTTATTTTAAAAAAATAGTAATTAAAATTACACTGTCGAAATTAAACAAACTTTTGAACAATTCTTTAATTATGTATCAAATGCTTTCACGGTTATCTCGGGAATTGAAAGTTTTTCCATTATTGTAAAAACGACTTCTTTGAAAACCTCTTTAC
This sequence comes from Hydra vulgaris, assembly GCF_022113875.1. NCBI lineage: Eukaryota > Metazoa > Cnidaria > Hydrozoa > Anthoathecata > Hydridae > Hydra > Hydra vulgaris. The sequence goes on along the minus strand of NC_061170.1, from coordinate 38,768,589 downwards.
ACAATATCTCGCTTTAATATAAGCTGTAAAAAAATTAAATTTGACTGTTAGTTTTATATTTTATAGGTAACACATGCATTATTTTCAATATGATATAAAACTGTTACGATTTCTCCCAACACTTTTCAGATAAAAAATGTAATTTTCACCATCGAAGGTAGAAAAACATAACATTTAATTTTACAATCGACGTTTATTTCAACGTTTTAAAATGTTCTTGTAGACGATAAGCACATGCTTGTGATTCATATAATAAATCGATAACATACCTTTAGTTACTGATAAATAAATTATATAAATTTATTAAATTAATATAATTTTTTGTTTATATTGTATATAATTTTATATATATTGTATATACCTTATATACAGCGCCGTAGCTACTTGACACAAGCTCCCCTTCCAATTAAAAAAAAAAAAAAACAGTCGTAAGGGCCCCAAATTTCTCAAAAACTTTTCCAATACAGTCATTACGGGTAACTTTGATCGGTTTGCGCTAGGTTTATCTCTACAAAAATTGTTTTACTAACTAGATAACAAATATTTTTACATAAAGGGTGTTCTGATGATCTCTTTTTTCTAGTTTGTTATCATTTTTTTAAATTTGCTAGATATTATGTAAAAAAACAATGTTCAAGTAGGCGTTCAAAGTTACCCTCGCATTTCGGGTAACTTTGAACACTATTAAACTGAATGTCAATTTTAATCTTTTAAATCTAAAAAGTTGTTTAAATATCTTTGTATTAGTTTAAATTAATTTTTTAAAAAATCTAGTTAAACTATTTCGAGAATAAACAAACAAGTTTTTCAATAAAATATTTCGAGAATAAACAAACAAGTTTTTCAATAAAATATTCACAAAATAATTTTTAAGGTTATAAAAGAAAAAATAATTAAGACATTATTTTTATATAATTCTCCACAAATAAACACCATTGACTATAAAACTAAATATTACAGTGTTTCATTCTTTTAGTCTTGAGTTAAAACATGTACTTAGTGATTGTTTATTTGCTCCAATGAAAAAACTGCATCATTTTGAGATACAGGTAAAACTTGTTCATTGTCTTCAATAACTTGATTAACATTTACGATGCTTGAACTTTGTAAAATATTAAGTTTTTTGTTTATTTTCATAACCATATTATTTGATCCAAGTGGTCTTCTTTTTTTCTTTGCTCGAATATTATCTTGACTTTTTTTTTATTGTCTCTTTCATTATAGTATGCTTCTACCTCAGTGGCTGATACATTTTTCTCTGCTGTTATTGGTAACTTAAATTTTTTGCTTACTTCATAACTAAGATGAATATCATCAACATAATTCCTAAACGATTCTCCAATATTGAGTTGAATATCTATATTTGTAAAACTGGGTAATTTGGAGAAAACATGTTCTGGTTAAATGGATATATGCCAGTAGCCTTAAATCCTGCTTGGAGATTATGTTCTAGATTTTCTTTACCAACATTAGGAGCAGATTTAATGAGCTGCGTAAACAAATTTTTTGGCAGGTTATTAACCTTTTTTCCTCTGGATGTTTTACGCCATTGATTAAGAACTGACCTCCAATCAGCTTTTAAACTCGAGAAATATCCAACATCTAAAGGTTGTAAAAAGTGTGTGGAATTGGGTACCAAACATATAAATGTTATATTATGCTTTCCACATATATTTAAGGCTTTTAAAAATATATGAGCACTTAAATTATCGCAAATCAGAATTTTTTTACCTTCCTTATTTATAATATTTGGAACAAAGTGATTTAACAGCTACTCTTTAAATATTTGAATTTCCATCCAACCACTGCAAGAAGTTGCCATTCTTGATCCTTCTGGTGCATTGAAAAGCCAGTCAGACCAACTGTGTTTTCCTTTAACAATGAAAAATGGTGGAATTAGTATTCCTGAGGCATTTCCACAAAAAATAACAGTGTATCAAGTTTTTGTTGTGTTTCTTATAAGTTCTGGATGGCGAGAGGATCGACGAAAAATAAGTTTTTTTTTTCCAGGGTCATCATGAAACCCTGTTTCATCCATATTGTAAATGTTATCTGGCGTTACTCCATTTATTTCCTTCTCTAGATTTTAAAAAAATAATTTTATTTGACAATAATTAATCTGTGCACGTTTTCTTGAAATACAATGAGATACTTTTTCTTTTAATGATGGATGCCTGTCAAGATAAAGTTTACACCACTCCCAACCTGGTCGGTTATTTTTAAACATCATCCAGATAGATTTTGACAATACTTTTAAAATCATTAATTCCAATTGGTATACCTTTGTCACTTAAATAAAGTAAGTGATTTTCAAAACAAAGTTCCTCATCAATGCTAAGGGCAATAGGGCGCCCTACTGATTTACAGTGTTTACTTTTTAGCTTATAAAATAATGTTGCTTTTGGTACTTTATAAATTTTAGAAGCTTCACCAATCGACATTTTTTCTAATTTAATTTTGGCTAAAGCTTCTTGAAGTGTAGAATTGGTGTAATTAGATTTAGTGCCATATTTTCTTGTGCCAGAATGAGTTGTCAAACATTTTCTTGGCATTTTATGAATGCTAAAAATATAAAGATGATTTATGTTATTAATGAAAATTAGTTAATTAATTGCATATTTGCTATTAATAAAATATATTATTAAATCTATCAAAATAGCCATAAATATCAAAAGTTAATATAACATAATAGTAATAGATATTATAATTTCTGATATTTATAATATCATATATCATTATATAATAAAAATACTATAATAAAAGGATGCCTATTATTTATTATGTATTATTGCAATGTTACTCAGACAGCAAAAAAAGCATTTTTGGAAAATATTGATTGTCTAAAGTTACCCTGAATTTGGTTATATTTTAGCTAAGTGGAAATAAATATCCTTTTTATAGCAAAAACATGTTAAATCCTATTATTTTGAGTTTGTATTAAAGTTCGAAAAATAATTCAATAAAATACTTAAAAATCTATTCAGATAATTACAATATAATACCAAATATTCTAAATTGAAAAAACACGATGTTATCACCACATTCGACTGTGTAACTGGAAATGGAGGAAAACATTATTTTTGAGAAATAAAATTTAATTTTCTTTGGTCAAACTTTTGTAAAAAAAAATAATTCATCATATTATTCTTTGTTAAAGCAGCAGGCAAAGAAAATACCAAAGAAAAAAAAATTTAAAAACATTTACACGTTTAGTTCAATGTTACCCGCAAATTCAAAGTTACCCAGAATGACTGTAAATAAAAAAAGTCTAAATAAAATTACTAAATATAAAAAAAATCCTTACATTTGTAAAGGCCCCCAAAACTTGCAAATGAGCCCCCTAGACAAAGCTCTGCTTATATAAACACACACAGATATATATTTATATATATATATATGTATATATATATATATATATATATATATATATATATATATATATATATATATATATATATATATATATATATATATATATATACATATATATATACATATATATATATATATATATATATATATATATATATATATATATATATATACATATATATATATATATATATATATATATATATATATATATATATATATATATATATATATATATATATATATATTTAAAATCTTTATACCTTAACCATTATTTTTGTAATTTCAAAACAATTATCACTTTCATTAGCTGCAGTAGGGGGGGGGACTATAGCCCCGGGCCCCGCAAATTTAGGGGCCCCCAAAAATTTTAGAGGATTTTTTTTTTTTTTTTTTTTATTAAAGTCATTTCTAGGCTCTGGCCCATAAAAAAGCCTCCAAAAACAAAATGAGCTCCGGGCCCCAAGAAGTCTTAATCTGCCACTGATTAGCTGAAACAAAACACTCTAAACCTTAATTTAAAGTGCTTTGATTTTTAAACTGTAAACAGTGTCTCAATGCAATGATTACTACTATCAAAATAAGGAAAACTAAATTTCTGTTTATCTTCTTGTACATGTTTATTTAAGCAACTCTTTGGTCTTTGAACAAGCTTTTTTAATTGACCTAAAAAATTTTTGAATTTGAACGAGGAGCATCTATCAAGTACTTAAAATTTAAATGTATTATTTCCTATATATGCTAATTAATGGACACTGTAAACTAGTTGGTCCTTACGATAAAGTTCACCAATAAAACTGTACAAGATAAGTTGCTGACAAGCAAAATTAACATATTTTTTTAACAAAATAAAACATTATGAAATTAGAACTGCAACTAAAAAATCTAAAAATTTTGAATAAATTTTTGGCTAAACCGTTCCCTTTTAACAACTGGCCCAGCGTATACTAGAAATAAGTTCAGTTCTTAGTTCAGTTGCTTTTCATTTTTTAATATCTAATTAAGACCTTGGCTTTCTAGAAAAATTTCTCGGAATGTAATGACGTATCTGGAACAATCCGCCAGATAAAGTATTAACTTTAATCTGAGATAATATACAACATTTGGGCAATTTGACCAAAAGTTAATTTGCATACCCCTAAGCATACTAGATGCATAAAGTCTAAAGGAAACTTTGAAAAAAACACCAGGCACGAGTTTGACAGTGATTTGAATTTTGCACAATTGAGAGGCCGTATTATGTACCGAGAGAAACAGATAGATACTACAGACCTTTTTTTCTAACAACGTCAAAATAACAGTTGTGAAAAGAGACGGATACAAATATCTCTCCAATATTTGTGTATGTAATCTCCAGGCTGATCTTTGATGTGCAGTATGTACGGCATGCTTGACAGTCTTGACGCATGCGTAGTATGTACGGCAAAGTATTTTATCCATTTTTTTAATTAAATAAAAGGATAAAAAAGCTTTGCCGTACATACTACGCATGCGCTTATGGTTAACTAACCATAGGTGCATGCGTCAAAAACTACAAACTTAATTACAATTTACAAAATTATGTTCGGTGTCACTCATATTAAAAACTAGTCAATGGAGCGACACTTAAATAAAATAAACAAATAAAATAAAAAAGATATTAAAACAAGGAAATAATAAAGAAAGTAAACTAGATTAATTCAAGTAATAAAAAAAGAAGTATATGGAACAATAATATTAAAAAAATTGGAATTAAGAAATATTAAATTTTGCCGCTATTTTACATATATTTACAATAATCTCAAGCAATTTAAAGACCAGCTTTTAGTTAAATAGCTTAATGACATTATAAATAGAGCTGATATCACAATAGTATTTAAATTTGGACTTTTAAATGAAGCATAAGACATAAAACATTAAAAGTCTAGCGAGCAGTATGTCAAATTTTGCGTTCATCACATTCAAATAAATAAAAGATTTCATAATTAATCGAAAAAACAAATTTTAAACTTGAAATAACTGATTTTTTTCTACCTTTGATACGTTTTTAGACATAGTTAGAAATTGAATATATGGCTAAAAACTTATTTGAAAGTGTTGTTTTCTTTAGTTAATTCTTTATCTTCGTAAATCATTAACATCATTTTATACCAAAAAATGATACCTCAATTATAAAGCAAAATTTTATACCTGAACTCAAATAATTTAAAAAAATTTTAACGTTATTCTATTTTAGACATACAAAAGGACTAAAGTTAAAAAAAATTTCGTTTATTTATTTTTCAGTTGTGTTTAGTTGAAAAAATTCAATTAAGCATAGCTTAATTGAATTTTTAATTTTTTTTAATTAAGCATAGCTTAATTGAATCGTATTTTTATTTTGTAATGAATTAAATTCTAAGTTAATTGAATCATTATTATCATCCATAAGAATGGTGTTTTTTTTTAAAAACTGTTAAAAAGAATAAAAAATAGAAAAAAATAAATAAATAAAGTAATTAAGCACTCGCTTGCTTTTCCCTAAATTCTCTAACTATAAGTTTATCATATTTTATAATAGAATATTTTTATGATTATTTTTATATAGTTATGCAATAGTTATAAATATCTTCAATATACATATATTTACTTGAAAATTGTATCATAAAATGTAATTTTTTTAAGGGGATATTAAAATTAAATTTGTTTAAAATTTGTTTTAGCATTAACTAATGATAAAATTAATAACTTAAATAGGTCGTACTAAAAAAAAAAAAAAAAAGAAAGGTGAGAAGAGAAAGTACAGCGTGTCAACAAACCCAAGGAGGCTGCTTTTTCTCCTAAAGTACACAATCAATGAGCTTCCAATAAACCAGCTGGCAACCATCGGAAATATTCTTTAGATACATCCAGTTTCTAAAATCTCCCAGGTAAAACAAATAATAACTATTGTTATATAAATATACTATAAAACAATGATAAAAAAAATGGTCTATTTTATGCAATACATAATTAGTCTAGTTTCACCCCCTCCCCTAAATGTTTTTAAAAATGAAACACAATAACGTAACAACAAAAAATATCATAACAATTAATACTTGTCTACTTTTATTTTAGATCTATAGGATTTCAATCTACTAAGTTAATAGTAGTCTGCCCTCAGAAGCACGAGGACAAGGACCTGATCTGCAAAGATAGTTTCTACTAGAATTCTGAACAAAAATGTCTCCGCTGTAATAGACGTTCGGAAGAAAGCAGATTTTCAAGATTTTATCATCAGTGGATCCAGTGTCAGGGATAAAATACTGAAGCTCCATAATAGGTACACAAATTTGTATCATCTCAAATTGTTAAACAGGAACTCTAGCGATAGCAACTTCTTTAAGATACAGAATGAGTTTTTAGAGGAGAGTAATACACTCTTTGATATTTCATTGGCTAATTTTGAACAAAAAGTCAATCAGGATCGTTTTCGTGCTCAGAATGCCAAATATGAGGGTATTCAGTTCTATCTAGATCAAAAAGGAGAGCGAAACATGTATATTACAGAAGAACTTGATAAAGTATTTCAAAATTCAGTTAAAAATAAAAATATTAGGCTCAAGAGGATGGAGGAGGCAATGGAAAAAGGTAGAACTACAATGAATGCAATAAAATCCAATGAAGTTGAAGTTTCTTTGCATTCATCTGAAAACGATTCTGAATTGGAACTAAGTTTAGATTCTTCAGATGATAAAGATTTACCTAATAGATTCAGTCATTCTACTAAATCTAAAATAATGATAAGTATAAGTGCTGAAGAGCTGATTTACTGCACTGTTGCAGTTTCTGCCCGATACAGAGTAGATATACGACCACAAACTTCATTAGTAGCTGCTATTTGCAATAAGCTGGTGTAAATCTAGAAGATATTATTCTATCAAGAAGTACAGTCCATAGAAAAAGATTCCAAAAATAGAGGCAGTAGGAGATAAACTCAGGCAAGAAATTATAACTACTCTGAAGGGAAAAATGTTATGTGTTCATTTTGATGGAAAGAAGGGGAAACAGATTGATGAAGATCTGAAAATAACTGTTGCTGTAGAAAGAATAGCGGTGAGTGTTACATCCCCTGATATGGATGACACAGATGACGTACTGCTAGGTGTTGTTCAGACAGCAAGTTCCAAAGGTAGTGACCAGACTGAAGCAATTTTGAATCTGCTAGAATACTTCAACATTGTTGATCAAATATTTGCTGTTTGCTGTGACACTACGGCATCTAATACTGGAATACACTCTGGAGCTGTTGTTATTCTTAGCTCCATCCTTATCATTCCACTTAAATGGTTTTTCTGTAGAAAACATATGCTAGAAATACACATCTCACACTTTATAGAGGCTTTGACTGGGGAGAAGACCAAGAAAAGGGCTGTATGTCAAACTCCAGAAAAACTGGCATTCAGTCAAGAAAGAGGTGGACAAGATGCTAGACCTAGTTAGGTTTGATTGGAGTAAGCTTCAGGCTGGGTCACCCCTTTATGAAATTGCTAAGAAAGCTGTGGAGTTTGAAAAAGAAGCCCTTGCCTCAAAAACATTTGTCAGGAGTGATTACAGGCAACTATGTGAGCTTTTTGTTTTCTATTTAGCAGGAGAAGTACATGGATTTTGTTTCCATCAACCTGGAGCCTGCCATGAAGCCAGGTAAAATATATTAAAAAAAAAAATCTTAGATAAATTATAAAATTTGTGAAAGTATTATAAATAACATATAAATAAAAAATATGATAAATAAATATTAATGGTAACAAAATCCTAAACTTTAGGTTTATGGCTGATGCTTTTTACATTCTTACCTTGAGAATAACAGAAAAGATAGCCATGATTATGAGTGAAAAGGAAAAAAATATGATAGAGACAGCTGCATTTTTCACATCTGTCTGGTATGCACCTTGGTTTCTAAAGTCATATTTGGTTGCAAAATTACCCTCAAATGAACTTGCCGCTTTCAAGAATGCATTTAGCATCAAAGATAAATACCTCAATCTTGGTTCAGCATTGGTTGCTAGTATGCAAAGACACAACTGGTAATTGACTGAGCAGTTGGTGCTGCTATCTCTGGCTGACGAAGATGTAGAGCAGGAAGTGAAGAAAAAGATGTTGGACAGATTAGTTCAGTATGACGTTCCTGACAAGTTCAAAATTGGAAAACCTAAGTTACCAATCATACCAGAGTCCACTGAGCATTGGGAATTGGTAGGTCAGGAAAGTTGGGTTCTGTTAAAAATTGCTGAAGTCCCTGATGGTGAAGTAAAACTGTGGAGGAAAAAAAAAGCCTTGAAGTTATTAGATTTATTCAAAAAATTTGTTAAAATTTGACTTGCGTTAACGATTGTGCAAAAAGGAACATACACCTTATTCAGGACTTTGTAGGTGGATACGAATCTGACAATATGCAACAAAATTTAATGCTGGTGGCAAGGGACAATAGAAAGATGCTTAAAAAGGCTCTTTCCAAATCCCACTTAAAAAATATATAGTTTATTATTCCTGAAATACATATTCTTTTATACATTTTTGTATTTTTATTAAAAAAATGTGTAAAATTTTGGTTTTTAACACAAAATGGAACTTTACATTTAGCTAAAATTGATTTCCAAAATTTTTTTTTTATATATATTTACTATCAGGGTACATAAGAGAATGGAAAAAAACTGCGTGCACATAAAAATTAAAAAAAAAGTGAAAATTTGGGACACCCTAATGTTCTTATATCCAAAGATATTGTTGGCTTAGCATAGGAACAGCCACAAATAGTCACTAAGACTAATCCAAAATAGCGTCAAGGTATAAGTGGACTCACGTCACACCTGAATAATTATCATCCTGACATCAAACTTACGCCCGTAAAAGCACAAAATCCAAAGGCAAATGAAGAAGCTGACTTAAATTCCAACAAAAGAAAGACAGTTACAATCTTCAACATACGATCAAAAAAACAAAGAACCGACATGCTACAATCTACATTTCCAAACTGGGTTCATGCTTCTTCAAAAATTGACTCTAATTCTAAAAAAGTCAATTTTTGAAATGATGATTCTTGACCTGTTGTCAATGATGTTGGGTTTTTGAGGCACCATGCTCTTATTGCTCCAAATTACAAAATTGCTAGCGAAAAATACTACAAAAGTTTACTGAATCCGACTTATAAAAAAATTAAAGTTGCTCTCAAGGAAAAGCTGGTTCAATCAGAAGCCTAAAATGTGTCTGTCTGCCTTGATGCATGGTCATCATTTGATTATGGCTATCTGGAAATGACTGTTCTCTTTATTTCCAGACTGAAACCGTGTCAAATTTTGCATCTCTTGTTCTTCATTTGATGAAAGTCATACTGCAAAAAACATTTTCATAGAGATCAAAGCAGCAGCAGAGGAGGGGGAAATTTCTTCAAAAATTGGAGTTTGCTTAAGAGACAATGCAGCAAATGTAAAAGCAGCCTTCAATGAGCCAAGCTGTAATTATAAGTCAGCTGTATGCCTTAACCACTCCCTTAAACTTGTGATAAAAAAAGAACTATTTTCAAATCCTACCATCAACGAACTGATTGAAAAGAGTCGAAAATTTTGTTCTTACGCATCCCATTCTACTGGTTTCTACTCTGAACTTTACAGACAGCAAGAAATCCAAATGGATAGAAAAGACAGACTTGGCTTAAAAAACGATGTTGCCGCAAGATGGAACTCTACCTATTACATGCTTGAGCGAATATTACACCTGAAATTCGCTGAACAACCAGCCATTGCTGCAATCTTACTCAAATTTCCTTCAGTGGGAATTGAATTTTCCGTCCAAGATTGGAGCCTCTATGAAAAAGTTGTGAGGATTTTAAGTTTTTTTGAGGAGGCAACAAAAATGTTGTCAGGTAGTAATTCTTGTATCAGTTCCTGCATTCCAATTGTGACAACAATAATCAAAGCTTTGAAAACAACCTCCGGCGACGTCAGTGTTCAGAAATTGAAAATAGCTATGAAAAATGTAATGGAAAAGCCTTTTTCAGAAATTGCAAAAACAGAAAATTATTCATTTGCTACTTTACTTAATCCAAAATACAAATGGTATTTTTTCCGATCTCAAGCTGCTTTGCAAAATACCAAACACATTGTCATGTCCCAAATGGAGAATTTTGAACCTCTTGAAGATGCATTGGCTCCTATTACTCAAATTCCATCTGGTGACAATGAAAAAAACACGGCTTTCTTGCACATAATGTCAAAAATTAATGCACAGTTTCAAACAGGACCAAATGAACATTCATCTTCCAAAATGACGAGGGAAGTGTTGAAGGATTTTTTGGATTGTTCAATGGCTTCTCATTGCCTATAGTTTTGGAAAAACTATGAAAAAAATGCGACAAGAAAAATCAAGTTAGCATTGACTAAGGTGGCAAAAAAGTACCTCATACCATCCCCAACATCCACAGACGTTGAAAGATTGTTTTCTACGGCTGGAGATATTCTATCTAACGAAAGAAACAGACTCCTTCCAGAAAATTTAGAAAAACTTCTTTTTTGTCGAGAAAATCTTGCAGTTGTTGGATTCTGTTATTAATCATTTTTTATTAATTTAACTTTGTGTTTTAAACGGAATAAACTTGGAAACAAAAACTACTATTTATTTCCGGTTGCGGTTCCGGTTTCGGCTCTAGTTAGGGTTTATTTTCGGTTCCGGTTGCGGTTAGGAATATTTAAAATCTCCTTTCGGTTCGGTTCCGGTACCGGTAAAACTTCAGTGCCGGTCAATCACTACTTCGGATATTAGATCATTGTATAGAAAAATATAGCATGAAAATTCAAATAAAATAAAAAAAATATAAATACATTAAAAAAAATAAAAAAATATTTTAAAATTTAGAAAATTATTTTAAAAGTTAGATTATACTGAACAAAAAATACATGTTATAAATGACACTGACAGCGTGCTCAGAAATAAAACTAAAAATAAATCAGCACAAATAAAATATAATAATAAATAATAATAATAATATTAATAATAATAATAATAATAATAATAATAATAATAATAATAATAATAATAATAATAAATAATAATAAATAAAAACATAATAATCACCACAAAAATAATTACAAAATTGTACAGAAACAAATAATTGTTGCTTTTAAAAAAAATATTTGTTAAAGTCAAAAGATATTTTTAAAGTTCAAGATTTAACTTTATTTTCGTGTTTTAAGACATGGAAAAAATATTTTTTGCATGCTTTTGTGGTCATATTCTTCCATATGTCAGCAACTCGGTAAAAAAAAAAAATTATTCAATGAAATAAAAATTATGAATTAAAAATCCAAAAAACGATTACCACGTCAATGTTTTCTGATATTTAGCAGAGTTAGTGGATGTGGATTTCCGACTTTTTGCAGTTTTTATACTGTTCTGCTAATGGGTCGTCCATAAATAGGTTTATAGTTTGTGCTTAATGATAGGTTTACTTTCTTATAGAAGGGGTACTAAAGCTAAAGCGGTTTTCCATATTAAATGTATGGCGTTTTTTGACATTAACAACCCAAACAGTATGGAAAGATGATTAGAAATTACATTTGCAATTAATTTTAGAAGTATTGCTGAGTACATCAGGTGATTTAGAGGACTTAGATAAAAGGTTTTGTAGGGATGAAAAAGCAGAGCTGTGTGGAAACGTTGCATTATTTAAAGAGTTGGAGTATATTGGCAAATCTAAGACAGGTGCAATCTGTAACAAAAACAGCACCGAAAAAATTGTTCCAAAGATGTGATTTTAAACAATCATTTGTGTTGAAAACCATCAGGTTGTAATAGTAGTGCAATAGAACTACAACATTTGGTTTTTGCTTTTCCAAAAAAAAATAAAAACTGGGCAGTATTAGCTTTATCGACTTTATCGATCTTTCTAAAAATACAATATTTATTTTTGCATCGTATAAACGAAAAAAAACTTGGACTCCAGCACATATTAGTGCATTCCAAGACTTTATACTAAAGTTAAAAATAATCATGACATTTTTTCATTTGGTGAAACGTATTTAACCCAATCAATTTTTGTAATTAACCCAATCAATTTTTGGTAAATTAAAACATCCTAAAAAACTAATGCATCATTTTCAACTATAGATCACCGTTAGTAGCCGTAATAGTTTTAAAAATCGGTATTGTAATTTAACTAAATTAATACACAAAAATTGAGTTTATTTATGTTTGTTTGCTAAATATTTAATATATTCAGTTTCTTAAACGATACACAGTGAGATGGATAATGTTAAAAACGGAAAAAATAACAAAATATTAGATAAACGTGAGTTGAATAGATATTTAACAACAAAATAAAATTTTTTTGATTAAAGAATTCAAATATGGAAATGAAATTTTTGTTTTTGCATGCATTAAGCAACCGTACATACACGCGCACATACTCTTTGAAACTTGTTTTAGAGAAGTTGAACAACTGTAGTCACTATATATAATTAAAAATTTAGATTCTATAAACCAAAATATTTTATCATTAAATTAACGTGTAAATCTGCGTGTCAAACGTACAAAATTTTTTTAACAAGCAAACAAACGAACAAAAATTTAATAATAAATGTTTTTTACATTTTAAGATGCTAACAAGTTGCACTACATCTGCTTTTCCTTGATGATTCTTATGCTTTGCATGAGAATCATCAAAATGCTTGATCTATAAAGATTCGATCTCATAAAAACATAATGAATCTAATCTCTCATAGTGTTAAGTCGTGTAGTTTTTGCTGTGTGGTGCAAATCTTGCATTTCTGAGCAGTTTGTTTAAGCAATTTGTTGTTATAATTTTAACCTTCTACAGTGTGTAACAATAAAGTTATTTGTTTAAAATAAAAATTTCAATTAATTATCACAGACTGTTAGATTTTGTATAAATATCATATATATGTATGTTATTTATGCAATAGAGTAGTATTTATATTATAAAATAGTAGTTCAGTGGTAAATTATAAGACACATTATAATGTTTCTTGTTATATATGTATAATATTATTATAATATTTCTTATTATATTAGGCCTTAAAACTTACCACTGAACTTCTATTGTATAAATAAAATACTACTTTATTGCATAAATTAGTATTTTATTTATACAATAGAAGTTTTATTGCCAATAAAACTGCTCTTGATTGGAAAACGTGACCATTATACCACTCGCACTACGACTTCATACGAGCCGTAAATCTTTCACGAAAGCCTTACTTTTACATATTTTATGTTAAAAGTATTTTAACATAAAATATGTAAAAGTAAAATTTTATTTTCATAATTTTTTCACTTCTACATATTTTGTGTTAAAATATATATTTTGATATTTGATGAGGAATTTTTTCATGTTGATTTTTTACCAAAATGTAGTTTACTTTGATATTTTAAGTCAAAAATTAAACAAAACATAAACTTTATTTGGGTAACTTTTTGCCATTTTTCGACTTATTCTGTCTCACTGTGCAATGGTTTTATATGTGAAAGACGCTGTATATTTAATTATAATGTAAATAAATGTTTTATTTATTGAGCTTTTTTTTTTGTCTTAGTTATATTGGTGCTGCACCAAGCAATATTTTGCATAATCAAAGTACGAATGAAGAATTAAGAAATAAATGTGTTTTAAGCATAATTAATCTAAGAGAAGTTGTGTTTCATAAAGTAAACTTATATTTTTAGAAATTTTTTTTTCAATTGTAAATATGTTGTTTTTCCACATAATGCTTTCATCCAAAGATACACCTTTGAATTTTATTAAATATTCTCTATTATTGATTGTGATATATAGATGTGATTAGAAAACGACCAACGTTTTCTAATTTTATTTTTAATAAAGTTATGAAAGTGTTTTTTTAAATAACAAATTCGATAAAAAAACTTATAAAAAAGCAATAATCAGTAAATCTTTTTTTTAATTAAATTTTCTTAAATGACTCTTAAATTTTATGTTGTTAACTTTTAACATTATTTTTTGAAGTTTGCTTATTTGAAGTTTAAATGCACGATTGTGAAGTTTTTATTTGCGAGGAAAATATTTTATATTTATTAAATATTTTTCTTGCAAACATATTGCAGTATGTTGAAATAAATTTTTTTTTTGTAATTGGTTTACGTAAACTAAAGTCAGATTTTCACATTCACAACATGTACGTCATATAAAACATAAAAACTTGTATACCTATTACCGTATTTGCAAATATTGTAGGTACCGTGTTTGTAAATGTGATCTATATGAAAAAAAACCCTAAAACTTATTATTATTTTTTTAATGTTATTTAGGTGCCCCAAGAAGACCTAATGGTCTTGTCACAGAGCACCGCGGAAATGCATTTAACCAGAAAGTTCACGCCTTCTTCCTTGCCGTGACGCCACTATATATTTAGAGCTCGTTTCAAACCTGGTTCTCCTGCTTCTAAAGCATGCGCTCTTACCACTGCATCACGGCCGCACATATGGCTTTTTACATGAAAAACTAAAAATTTAATTAACGATGGTGACTTAGAAACTTCGAGATATAATTAACACCTGTTAGAGCTTAAAACATATAATTTTAAACATTTTATGAACAATACAATTTGAATAGTGCTCCCTAGTAGGCACTTCAGTCACGTGACTTTTTCTCTGTGAGAAGTTTAGAATATAAACATTAGCAAACTTTTCGACAACTTTTTTGGGAACTATTTTCACAGTACCTAATTTCAAACCAAACTGCCTGTTATATTTTACTAGAAAAAGTTAAAAAAAAATGTTGATCTTCGGAGATTCTTCATTAAAGTTTCTTAAAAAAGAAGCTAGAAGATTTTTTAAGTCGTTTTCTCTATAGTTTATTTTAATTACATCTTTCGACAAGTACTGTTGTAAATTGCTTTTTTTGGGTTATAGCACAACAAAAAAGATTATTTAGCTAATTAAATTACAATAATTCATACTTTTATTATAATTTGTTTTTTTTATCTGGACCTAACAATTTAAAAAAATCACTTTTTGTTATTTTTTCGGTATTTTTCTTGGCGCCCTTATGATACTTCATTTAACCTACATAGCTACTTATTTAGAATAAACTGACTTATATCTGCATCCTTATTCCAGGCAATTTTGATAAAAATCTTTAATGCAGGGTTGTATTGATTGCTTTAAAGTAAAAATCCAATATTTATAATTTATAATTTATAAATATGCAGTTTAAAGTACTTATTGACTCGTTAACTATTTTGAGAACATTTTTTAAAATTTTGATAAATATTATATTCTGTAAACTCGATGTTTGGTATTTTCAAAGTTTTCCTGATTACATTCAAGCATTTTGCATTTGTAAATCTTTTAAAATGTTACTAATATTATGATATAATACTTTTAAAACTGCTTTTTTCTTATTTTTTTATAACGTTTAATTGAACGTTATACAAAATGTATATATATATATTATATATATATATATATATATATATATATATATATATATATATATATATATATATATATATATATATATATATATATATATATATATATATATATATATATATATATATAAATATATATATATATATATATATATATATATATATATATATATATATATATATATATATATATACATATATACATATAATTAATGCTGTTAAAAATGGAGATTCAAAGCGAGCATGTTAACTTTTGACATTCTAAGATGTTTGTTACAAGTTTGACTTTCTTGAGTAAAGGAAATGAGAGCCAAACCTGGACAAGCAACTATTTTAGATAAACAGAAATGTATTGATTTTGCATACAATCGTGCAGCTTTAGGAGTCAGACTCGTCGATTGCAATTTCTAAAATATGCTGAAAATTTTGCTTTAAAGCATAAAAAGCATAGGGGAGACCGGGGCTAGTTGGCTCGGTTTTTACTCTATGAGCTCTGTAGCCCTAATAGCACACTTTTTTGAAAATATTAAAGTGTAGTCTCAAAGCGTATGAACTTGGGTAACTTATAAAAGTTTCATAAATTTACAAAAAAAATTCTTGGGGCCTTACGGGGCCCTCAAAAAAAAAAAAAAAATTGCGCCAACTTACCCCACCACGGGGTAAGTTGACGCAAACTATAAACGTGATTATTAATGTACTATTAAGTGCAAAATTAATAGAAATTTTTTACCTATTAATTTTGGCAACAATTTAAGCTAATAATTTGATATTATTTTTAGCTTGTGCTAAATATTAGTACGTATAACAGCCAAAACAGCAGCCCTCTTTTTACCTGTTACAAAAAACCTAAAAAAAAAATTTTTTTAATTTTTTTGTAAGAATAAGTTTTTTCAATATTGTTAAAAATTAAAAAAATTAAAAAAATTATTTTTATAAAAATAAATATTTTTCTCCATAGTAAATGCTATGAGCCAACTTACCCCGTAAAAATTTTGTCAACTTACCCCGAAGGCTTTTTTTTCAATAAACAGTCTATAGATCCTGAAAAACGGCAACTTTTAAAAAAAGTCAAACTGAATATAGTAAACCAATTGTGGCTAGAACTTTTACAATAATTTTTTTTCCATTTGACTAACTATTTTCTTTGTAAAGTAAAAAGGAAGCGATGTTTCAAAAGTTACGTTTTTGTCCAAAAAACACTTAAATCTTAATATCTCCCATGCGCATGCGCGAATCCTGACAATACTACATTGAATGATGAAACAGTCAATTAGGAAGATTCTGTGTAATTTTTATCACTTTCTGATGAAAGGCTTTAAAGATAAACGCAATTCGTCAACTTACCCCTGCGGCCAACTAGCCCCGGTCTCCCCTACAAGATTTGAACTTCTACAGAAAAATGTGGCGCGTGATTTTGTCTTAAAAACGTCTTTTTTAAAAAGATGTCTTAAAGAGATCTTAAAAAGGTCTACGTTGTCCGTCGAAAAGACGTCTACTCAAGATTGATTAAAAACGTCTTACTAATGACCGATTTAAAACGTCTTAAATAAACGGTCTAAAGGCATTTTTTCAAGACGCCTTAAAGATATCTTACACAAGATAGCTT
Organism: Hydra vulgaris; assembly: GCF_022113875.1. NCBI lineage: Eukaryota > Metazoa > Cnidaria > Hydrozoa > Anthoathecata > Hydridae > Hydra > Hydra vulgaris. The sequence continues at coordinate 38,751,213 of NC_061170.1, read as the reverse complement.
AAAGTCATCTTACTCTAGACAGAATAAAAACGTCTTACCCAAGCGCTTTAAAAGCGTTTTACCCAAGAAGTCTGATTTTAGAAGACTTTTAGGTGTTTAGTTTAGATAAAATTAATGCCGTATTTATTAGAAACATAAATATAAAGGAAAAATAAATTAAAAAAAAATTAATTAATTCATAAAATTAAAAAAAAAAATAAGTTAAAAGGGACATATATTACAATAAGATGGATTTTAATAAAGTATCTTTCTATATAACAATGTATATAACATATAATATATACAATAAAAAATAAATTTTAGTTTCTATTTTTCTGCGATGGAGCATTTTTACAATATCTTCCGATTTGCTGTCTTATATCAGAATTTGAAACTTTTCTAAACCTTCTTGTTACAACTTCTAAAAATAAATTAAAATTTACAAATACTTGCCAAATAATAAAATGTTAACTTGACACATAATTTATGCATAGTCAATAGAATATAACTATGGTCTGGAAGTCCATTGTTATTTCTTTTTGTTACGCTGCGCATGTTGAAATGAATAGTTTTTAAATCACGTGACCAAAGAGTGTGCAAAACATTTATATCATGGCGTCAAATAACGAGTTTTTAACACAGGAGTCTGCAGATTTATTGATAGATATTCAGGATGAAGGTCTTTTAGACTAAGAATTTATTATTGCAAATATTGTAGATGTTGGAGAGGTAAGCAAATTTATGCAAGAACTATATTTAATTAAAAAAATAAGCTATGTAAATATACATTACTATAGATTTCTTTTCTTATAGGAGTCAACACCAGACAGTTTTAAGTGCGACGACTGTGGGAACATTTGTAAATCAAAAGGGGGACTTACTCGTCACCGAAACTGTAAACATTTACAACTAAAAGAGACCTTTGATACAAGTAGAAATACAATGAGTAGCATAATACTAAGTGATTTAGTTCTGGAGTCACAAAAAAATCTATCTGAGGATAACTGTTACAACTTAACTCGACGAGAATGTTTCAAGTGTTATAATTTCATATTAACAGAAGCACTTTACGCAGATGTAAAAAAGATTTATGACATTTTGATTAATACAAACAATGCAGAGAGTTATTATTCCAGCTTTTATAATAAAATAGTAATCAATGCAGATGTTTACTTTCCTGAATTAGGAAAACCCAATAGTACTCTTTTAGCAACACAACTGGCTGACAAGGTGCTTGCATACTTCAAAAGAATGCCCAACAAGGAAGCAAAACAAATAAAAAATATAACAAATGATGAAATTGGTGCCTTGCAATATCTGGCTGGGTATGTTGTCAGAAAGTTCATTAAGAAATCGAAAAATAGCCTGAATTATAAATCCAATGAAAATCAAGATATAATAAAAATATTAAATAACGCTATTAGCAAAAATTCTACAGATCAGGAATTGATTGAGGCACAAAATCGTGGTGGACTAACAGCTGTTAATAATGAATGCCAGCAAATATTTGTAAAAGCTGAAATTCAATTTCGAAATGAAACAAATATTAATCATTTGCAAGAAATTGATATTAACAGGATGACTATGGAACTACTGAAAGATACAGAAGTAGTGAGCTTTTATAACTCTATCTTAACAGGATGCGGAGTTGACATTGATAATGATGTTAGTAAAAACCTTTTAGAAAATATGGTCAAACTTTATTTTCGAGTGCGAGCATTTTCTTTGGCTAAAGACATTACCACCAAATATAAACTAAAATTGAAACAAAAAAATAATAAGGGTGGTCTTCGTAAAACTCTTAAAAAACAATCCAAAGAGTAACAAGCATGGTATATGCCACTTGTTATGTGTTTATTTATTAATAAAATTATGTATTTAAAAATATATCATCAATTATTTTCATATGTTCTCAGATTCTGTTGTTTTTTTTTCTTGCTCTTACACCTTTTTCCTAATGGTTCATCAGAAGCGATTCTCCACGATACTTTACGCTTTTGTATATGAGCTCCTATGGTATTTCCAGTAACAGGTGCTACAGATCGTTGCATTCTGATAGCATTTGATTGGTATCCCAACTGAATGAGGGTAGGGTTATCATTTCGGCGACCAAGGCTGCGATGCCTCCCAAAGTATTCCTCCAGGACATCTTGGGTAAAACGTTCAGTCAATACGAAAGGTATTCCGCTAGTTAATAAAAACTTGGTTACTTCAATTAAAGAATTCACAGTTATATGGAGACCTTCGTATGTTTGTAATGAAATAAACATTTTTTCACGTTCACCCCGATGGAAATTCCCAGTTCCATTTTTAATATTTTCTTGCCAAGTTTCAAAGTATTTTAGGAAAGTGTTCTTGAGCCAATCAAAGCGAGCATCGTTAACATTGCGGTAGGGCAACAAAAATTCTTTTCTTTTCATAATGCCTTCCTTTTGATTTCGAGTAATCGTACAATCAAAAAATTTATCCATTAATTCACATATCTGTGCTGTTACATGGGTTTCTGTGGGATACTTTAAGCGTAAGACATTTGAAACGCTTTTGCTAAGAATTTGAGCTGCTAATCGAACATTCATAACAGAAAAAGAATTTAATTGAACATGCTCTAAGGTCAATTTAGGCAGCAACTTTAAATCTCTGAAAATATCATCATTTACTAATTTCACGAAATAACTCCATATAACTTTTTGTTCATTCCATAAATTACGTGTATGATTTTCACTATCTCCAGAATGATGCAATGAATTTCTAAATGTTTTTATAAGATGTGGTGCATCAGAAAAAAAATATATGTAGCGGTCTGCAAATATATTTTTTGAACGGTACACAACAAATGATTCAATGTTATCCATCCCTTTGTGCATTTTGTAGAACAGTCGATTTGGAGAAGCACCATCAGACACAGCAGCAATTACTTTAAGAGCACACTCTAATTCCAACACAGACACTGCTTTCCAAAAAGTAGACATAATTTGACTTGCAGTAACACCTTTAGTAGCAAAATATGCCAAAGCAAACTTTAAATCGAAAGCAACACCTCTAATATAGTAAACTAAGCAGTGAGAAGCAAGGTCATCAATGTCTTTGAAAGTGCTATAATTTAGATGCGGATCTCCAAGATCAACAAAGCCAATAAGCTCATTTGAGTGCTTGTCATACACTAAATTTTCACTAATTTTGATTTCATCAAAAGAAAGTACTATAAATCTTTGAACATCATTTAAGTTGTTAGTGATCAGTTTGAGTTCTTCAATTACATTAGGATTGAACCCGACTGATGGACGTATTGCATTTTTATAATCACTAAGAGTCCTCCGACTTGGCAGAGTGAGTATCATGGAATTCCTAAGTTCATCATATGCTGATGCTGATTTCATGAAAAGGGATAAGCAGAATCTGATAATCATAGGATGATATTTTAAACTCTTCTGATTAGTAGAAGCTTTTTTTTGCTCTTCCCAGAATAATTTCATAAATGGAGTCATATTCTGGTTGTTGGAATCCATAATGTGATTTATATCATTAATAAAATCTTTGTTGAGTTCCACACCCTTTGCATCAATTTCTTTTCTCATTCGATAAATTTTTTCTTTTAATTCTTTGGTTTTAACTCGTTCTTGTTGTAATGCAAGAACAATTCTTTTCTTTGATGTTTTTGTAAGAGAAGCTTTTAACTTTGCTGCAGTGTTATCAA